>VWZY01010392.1:0-26450 GCA_013399075.1 Chloroceryle aenea
CCAAGCAAAGCTGGCAAAGTGGACCAAAAGGGCAAAGAGAGGGAAGAGACCCTTGTGATCCCTCAGCTTTATACTGCATATGATGTATATGGGCTGGAATACCTTGCTGGTCAGTTTAGGGTCACCTGCCCTGTCCACTACTCCCTGCAGGTGCTGCCTTTCACTTTCTGCACTCCCCAATGTGCTACACAAGATCCAGCAGTGGCCTTGGTCTGCACACCCATCCTTGGTAGTAACTCTGACCATGGGGTGTTATCACTGCTAGCAGCAGACAAAAGCTGCTGACTTCAAACAGTGCAGTCAGTTAGAAGAACTGAGCTGAAAAGTAAAATCTCTGAATTAGTTCTGTTCTCACTCAAACCAGGACACACATATACAACTACAAATTCCATATATGTACATCTAGTTCAGACATTTTCCAGACGTAAGACCATATAAGCAACTATTACTATAACAGGCAAACGTAACCAATGGAGTTTGAAATGATACAAAAATTGAAACCCAAGTTTCATCAAGTTAATGGCATCTGTATTACTCCCAGCAGGAATACCAGGAATTTGGATGCAAAAATTAAACAGAAGCGCTCCCAGTGACTCCCATCAGAACATGCTGGGATCTATGCATCAGGTAAAACTAGGTCTCCATGATAAAGAAATGTGTATAAAAAGAAGTAAAACTCAAATGACACTTTGGTATTATTTATACCAAAAGAACAATCTTAGGAAAAGAAGATCCCTTTCCCATACCAAAGGCAGCTTTTCAGAATTACCTGCCTGAGAAGGGTATGAGAAAAGCAACAGTCCACTCAGAAATGCATTAAGTAATCTCATCCATCATCTTAAGGACACAAAAATGCAAGAATAAAGTTGGGTAAATACATCCTCTTGTATTTCTTGCTCCTGTGACATAAAGCAAGACAAAGAAAAAGCAATTAAGGCCCAGCGAAATACAGTGATGGGCCAAGCCTCATGATTTCTGTTGAAAAAAACATTTTTTAAAGTGAAGAACAAGAGTAATCAGCCAGCTAAACCCAGAGATTATTTTTTTCTGTAATAATACAAATCTCATCCACAATAAACAGTGTGGTTTGTACAATGGCATTGGTAGCAACCAGTCTCATCTGCTGGTTATTGGTCTGCTGGGGAGGTGTTAATTCCAAATGTTAACACTAATGGAACTATCATCCTTGGGTCACAGAAGCACAGAATGGTTTGGGTTGGAAGGGATCTTAAAGGTCATCTAGTCCAACTCTACTGCAGTGAGCAGGGACATCTGCAACGAGACAAAGTTGCTCAAAGCCCAATCCAACCTGGTCTTGAATACATCTCATGATGGAGCATCCGCAACCTCTATGGACAACCTTTGCCAGTGTCTCACCACCCTCTGAGTGAAGAACTTCTTTCTAATTTCTAATCTAAATTTACCCTCTTTCAGTTTGAAGCCATTACCCCTTGTCCCATCACTACAAGCCCTTGTAAAAAATCCCTCCCCCTTTCTTGTAGGCCCCCTTCAGATACTGTAAGGCTGCAAGAAGGTGTCCTCAAAGCCTTCTCTTCTCCAGGGTGAACAACATCAACTCTCAGCCTGTTGTAGGAGAGGTGTTCCAGCCTTCTGATCTATCTTCATGGCCCTCCTCTGGAACAGCTTCAACAGGTCCATGTCCTTCTTGTACTGGGGGTCCAGAAGTGGTTGCAGTACTGTGTGTGGAGTCTCACGAGAGTGAAGCAGAGGGGCAGAATCACCACCCTTGACCTGCTGCCCATGCTGCTGGGGATGCCACCTAGGATACGGTTGGGACTTTCTGGGCTGCACTCGCAAATTGTTGGCTCATGTTGAACTTTTCATCAATTGGCATCCCCAGGTCTTTCTCCGCAGGACTGCTCTCAATCCATACTCTGCCCAGCCTCTATTTTAGCTCAGGATTGCCCAGTATATACACATACGTACATATATATATATATATCTGTTCTGTTAGCAACCTATCACCTGTGTGGTAATGCTGCTTTACAGAACATAGCCCATTATAAATGTATTGCAACACAGAACACAAAAAATGTGCTTTCCTACAATTTCATATATCTACATGACATTTATGTATATAAATTAAACCTTCTAATACCAACAGCAAGTTCAGCAAGTTAAAGGTGTGAGACACAGAAGATTTAAAAAGAAAAAGAAAAAAAAAGGGAAGAAGTACTTTAAAAATTTCTATTATGACACTTTCTAACACTAACAATGAGTTTTATATTGGCTATTCTTCACTGTACTAGCCAAATATACTCAGGACTTCAACACTTCCAGATGGTCATCAGCTGCCATGAAATGCTTGACCTAATGATAATTTCTGTGAGTGAAATTTGGGCCACTGTGCTTTCATCAATACAGTGGTTACACAGAACAGTGGACTGGAAAATTATGAAGTGCAGAATGGCTGAGACTGAAAGGGACCTCTGGAAGTCCTTTGGTTTAAAACCCCTGCTCAACTTGCCAGCTTGAGTGGCCTCTGGCCCTGCACTGGTGCATAGGGTTGTTCATTCTCAGGTGCAGGACTTTGCACTCCTCTCTGTTGAACATCAGGAGGTTCCTGTAAGGCAGTTTCTCCAGCCTTTCAAGGTCCCTCTGGATGGCAGGACTACCCTTGGAGTGTTCATAGTAATGTATGCTTGGGTCACTTCTTTAATACACTGCTAATTTTATTTCTTACCTTATTTTTCTGTGAAATACAAAAAAATATAAACACTTTGCCCTTCTTTTGCAATTTACTGATGAAATAATGCGTCTATTATGCATCTTTTTAGCAGAGACTGAATCTTTTGTTGCTGGATAGCATCTACCACATTACAGATACAGCTACAAGAAAAAACACTGCAGCTTAGGCTCATTAGTCCCACAATGAATCCTCTACATCTGAACACATAAAATCATGATTATAGGAAAAAATATGATATAATAATTAAATTTGCAATCTTGGTGCTATACTGCAAGTCTAGGTGTCTAAAGGGCTGAATTATAGCCAAAGGAGGTTTTTGCTTGCTTGGTTGGGATTTTTTTAAGACAAGACATTAACTAAGGTGCTTTTTTACCTTCTGGTTTTGGATACACAGTGTACATCTTATGGCTTGAACTTCAGGGTACTGAACTCACAGTGAGGTCAGTGTTTCCCATCATCAGCAATTTGTAAATTCAGACTTTGCAGGAATTGAAACTTGGTTACTGGTACACCCAGCACAGACCATTATAAAAACTGGAGGGCAATTCTTTTAGAAAAGGATTATCTGTTTTTAACTAGCTTCTAAGACACTGCATGATCATAGGCAGTGAACAGGTATAAAATATTTAATAACTAGAATTCTACAGAACTGCTAGGCTTGATTATACTGTTACGCACATTATTTTGTATTGAAAGTAATTAAAATAAATAAAGCAGGTCTGAAACCTGAAATAACTTTAAAGCTTTTAACTTTAAAATAAATTTGCATTCCTAATACAGATACACTGAATCTTATTTATGCTGCATTAATGTCAGTCTCCCTGAGAAGAAACTGTGCAGAAGAATGTTTTAAATCTAATTGATGAAAATACAAATTTCTCTCAAATGCAGCAACTTTCTGCCTTCGGGGCAGAGGGAGACTAAATAAGTGTCCCTTCTCCCTGCTCTCTTCCTCTGACAAGAAATTATTGTCTCTGAGGAGACACTGTCAGTCACCACAGCCTTGATCATGTGCATCTCCTGCACATGAAGGAATATTGGATTCCAAGCAATATTGGATGACCAGATGTTACCAGCATACTTCACGCTAACTGAGTCCATCATCTTCCTATATACACGACGTGAATCTGATGTGGCTGTGGGTGCAAAATCTCCCTAAGCCTGGCAGTCTTGTCACCAAAATGATAGTGACAAACAGGATATTCAAGAAATGGAACAGTGATAAGAAAAACTTATTTTAGGAGGACAGATTAGTCCAATATGGCTAAATGAAAAGATGGGATTTTATGAATATCTGAAGATTACAGATCTCGAGGAAGAAAAGCTTTATATAGCATGGCACAGGGAGAATGAAACTCCACAAAAATAACAATAGTATAAAATGAAGGTAATAAACTGAATAGTAGCAAAATGCTTCATGAGTCTGAAATCTATCCAACAGAGACATAATTCTGTAAGGCGAGAACATTTGGAAATAGCCTCGACAAAGCACGAGGCAGCAAGAAGCAATTGTATACTGATCACACGGAAAGCTAAATCATCTATATTTGCCATTTTTGCTTTTGAGATCACTTCTTCTAGTCAATCATTCTGGAGCACTGTATTTTTAACACCTCTTTCTTTTGTCTTCTTTCTCCCTTCCTCTCCCTTTTAAAAGAACTATCAAAATAAATGTGACCTCATTTCCATTCATTTTCTTTCTACTTTAACGGAAGAATTTGTATAAGCACTATGTTTACCCTAATGTTTTCATATTTGATTCTTTATATCTGAAAACATATTTTAAGCAACATCTGGACACACTGTTCAACATTCCTGCTTGATAGTGTAGCTTTCTGTAGACACATGATTTTTATAAAGTTCACCTATCACAGTAGTATCTTAGTGACCTTATAAAAAAAACAGATCAATGGAGGAAGACAGACTGAGGACAAAGAAAAAGCAAAGTATTGTGACTGTTTACCACAGTCCTACATCCACATGCAGAGTTCATTCACAAAGAGTAGACTAAGGCTCTTCCAAAGTGAGTGAAAAGCCTGCAAGCACTTTACAGAAAAGATTTCATGCTAACTAAAGGCTAGAAAGTAGGATTCAAAAGCTTCTGATGCAAGAAGAAAATAAATACTTACCTCCCTTTGTTTAAAAAGAATCAAACCAGGTTTGCCTTTACTGGGAAACTGTACTTTGAATACCAGAAACACCTGTTATCTGTAAATCATTCCTGAAATGCTCTATATCTGCTAAAGGAGAAGCATGGTGAATTTCTAGGATTTTTTTAGTCATATTCATATTTTTTCAATACTAGGTTTTTTCCAAACACTTTCAAATATCAAAAGCAAAGAGAAAAAATAGAAAGATAGTCAATAGTATCCCAACAGCATATTTTTTGTCAGTATGTGCTAATACTTAAATCCTCCACAAATGATATCCATCTTGAAACTCTTGCGAAATGTTTATCTTACCATTTTTTCAATACAAAAATCATTGCCTATGGAGTCCCCTCAACAGTCTTTACTATTACACCCAATCGTACAAATAGAAATATCATGTCATTCAGCACAACACCAAAGATTTTCTTCCCAATGAAAAAAATTAAAAATCAATTACTACTAAAAATTATTTTCACATTTTATTTACTGTACTAAAATAGTTAATTGTGGGTTTCTCTAACAGCGTCTACTGCCTGTTGGTGGACTACAAGCAACAGAAATTATGTGTATATACACAGTTATTTGACTTGACAGCATTTGGTGTGTAAGAGCAGGATCTTTTAAGGGATGTAATTCTGTTCACATTTCTTTCTGCACACAGAATAAAACATGAGGCATAATTTAAGCATTTCTAATTTTTAAATTCTCAGGAGCTCTTATCATCCCCACCATGTCAACTCCAGGAAAATAATATTTTTTGATTGATAGTCTGATGGTATGATAGAAACTGATCTATTGCGCTCTCGCTCTCTGTCACATACACTTTACTAAATTCAACTTAATTGCTGCATAATCTGGTGAAAATCAACAACCGTCAGACTGCACTCAAGACCCACTGGAGAATGGAATAGCAGAGGGTTTTCAGAGCTGGGACTGAGATGCATGGTGTACACACTGGGAAGATGATGTGATAGAGAGGGGTTACAGTCATTAAAAAGTAACAGAAAGAAAATTTGTAGTGTTACAAATTCATGGCCAACTGATAATTCATGCCCTAGGAATTTACACAAAGCGGGAATACCAGAGGAAAGAACTTCCAAGAATTCCTTGGAATCAAATCTATCTGCATTATCCCTGAAAAACTATGTGAACTGCACTAAGTTTTGGAAAAAAAAAAAAAATCACATGTAATACTACCAGAGTATTGCTAGTCCCCAGTAAACTCTAATCTTGTTTGAATTCTAAGGAGATTTTAGAGTTTGGGTTTGCTTGTAATAACAATAAAAGGAAACTTTGAAAGCAAAAGCCACTTCAAGCAGCAAAAACCCAACCACAGTATTTGTGCTTCTTACTGATAAATGTGAAGAAACTTTTCTTAAAGGTTTCACCTCATCACTGAATGTGACACAATGATAGTAAATATTTAATTCAGCTCTGGTCTGTGTGTGATACTTCTGTTTGAGGAGGGAGAAAGCACAGCAGTCAAATAATATTGTCTAGCTGTAGCACACACCTGTTGATGGCATTGCAACTAAGGTAGAATTGTTCACTATTTCAAAGCTACATTCTGACCTACTAAGCTAGATGAGAAAATTTGCTGCTCTTTCTTCTAGTGCAGCTCAGCACCCTTCTGAAAAGCTTCAAGTCAAAAGCTTGTAGAAATACAGTAATCTTGAGAGATATGAGTTCTCTTTCTTGATACTTTCTGTGCCTAACACAATAATAAAACCTGATGCATCTCTAAGACAGAGTTTTGTGGAAAGTACACCAAGAGAGAACTCCTGAGAGAGGTCATATATTAAGAGACATAAACTGTATGTTACATGAAGATGCAAAGAATGACTAAGAGAAGACAGCCTGCTGTAGTCAAGTAGAATTTGATTGTTTTCTTGTCCTAGTAATTCACAAAACTCTTACCACCTCTTGGGATAGGTATTGTAAGATATGTGAATGACAGCCTCTGAAAAATGATTTAGCTTAACTTGTCTCAAAGGCTCGGACATTTGTTAGGGACAGTGAAATAAGAAATTATTCCCTCCACCCATGTACACATCAGGGTAATTATAGGGAGTACAGTTCACAGTGATATTTTAGGCCTACCAGGTATGGATCAAGGAGGAATTTTTCTGAAAATGCCTCCTAGTAAATGTTCTCTTTACAGAACATGGAGAACACTTTGAAAAGCTGTTTTACAATACGTCACAGAATCCCAGCATGGTGGGGATTGGAAGGGACCTCTGGTGATCATCTCACTCAACCCCCCTGCTCCAGCAGGGTCACCCAGAGTAGAGCGCCCATGATTGCATTGTCCAGGTGGGTTTGGAATCTCCCAAAGAAGGAGACTCCACAACCATTCCAGGAGCCTGGGACAGGCTCTGGAAGCATCAAGTTTGCCAAACTACACATTAGATTGTTAGGACCCCAATGGTCAGCAGATCAAGGGGAGATGTGAATTGTCCTCCTTCACCTGGCACTTAGTGAGGCTGCACTTAAAATACCAGATTGAGTTTGGGGTCCCGCATTTCAAGAAAGATGTGGAGAAACTGAAGAGGGCTCAGAGGAGGGCACCAAGAGCATCAGGGTCTAGAGAATGATTCCGGAAGGTGAGGGTGAGGAAGTTGGGCTGGTTTTGTGTGGCAGAGGGGAAGTTAAGGGGTGCTGCTCTGTGGGCAGCCTACAGTCAAGGATGTACAAAGACAACCACAGTAAAAATTTTTGGCAGCGGCAAATTAAAAAAGGCGCATCAGCCAAAGATTGCAGGATATTATTTAAGACTGGACATGAGGAGAACTTCTCCATTTGAAGGGTGATGCAGCAAAGGAGCAAGAGGGGCTGCAGAACATCCATCCTTGAAAGATTTTACAACTCAACTAGACAAAGCAAGGCCTATGCGGTGCTGCTGACCGCCCCACTTTGGCTGGACAGATAATCTTGATGATTTCCAGTGGTCCTTTCCAACCAATATTTTCCCGATTCTATGAAGTTGTAAGAATAGAAACACTTGCACATATTCACAAGTACCTTCCTTTAAATATGCAATAAAATCAATAAATAACTTAAAATATGAGAAAAAATAAGTAGAAGTGTAACAACTGTAGACAGTCTGAAGGGTCTTTTTAGGCACTCTGGTTTGGAAAAAAGATCCAGAATCATAGAAAAAAAATAACCTTTTTGTTACCTAAACTTTCCATTTATAGAAACAGGCACAGGAGAGAAAAAAATCATGGTTCCTTTTGTATAGGAAGAGATCTCCTTTTATAGGTGTTATAAACTAAATTTTAATGTGATATAATCCAGTTTTATGCACAGTAATTAGAAGTTAAAAAATAATAACCACTATTTGGAAAGAATGAAATGCTTAGCTCTAAACCTGTTTTCATTTGTTTAATAATCTTTACCAAGGGCCTAAAAGGTGCTAAATAACTACAGCCTCTAATGACTTGGTAATCCAATTTTGCACTTGGCTTATTACAGCAACTTGCATTTCTCCTCTATGGCTCTATCCTGCAAGGTAGGGAGACCTAGTCCTGACCCGATAAACCATCCTGATTTCTGCAGGTTGCATCCAGACCACGGAGTCTCTGAAAGGTTCCTTTTCAGTGAGGATGTTAAAATAAGTGAGTAGAGAGAGTCTTAACACTGCTTCCTAACACAAAGATGAAAAAGGCTTATGTAAAGAAGGTAGTAAGATGAACAGATGGCAATAAATTGTTTTCCTTACGGATCAAGGCATTGTTTGAGTTGGAACGATAAGTAAATCACAATTCCCTTCCTGGGATGATTCTTGGATACTTCTTCCCCTACTGAAGGATTTGAAAGAGTGTTCAGTCTAGCTTTTAATTTACTCCCATCTGTGTCGTCAAGTCATGCACAATAAAATAATTTGAATTTTCAAGCTGGGTTATTCATATGGGTATGAGTTTTATGGTCATGAACTAATTCCATTTTTAATACACTTTCCTGCTTTTATAAATATATTTAAGTTGCCATTATTTTAAGTGTGCTTTTTGTTTGTTACTCCATTTGTTACTAGTTAACGATATGTTTCTAGTAAAATAATGGTATATAATATTGACAATAGACGTAAGAGCAGTACTAAATTTCACTGCACTTACACAGCACTACACATAAGCAAGCATGAAATGTTTGCCTTCTTTGAAAAGGGCAACGCTTAACATAAGTACCTCTAGGTTATTGCATCTTGAAGGCTCCAGAACTCCTTCAATACATTCTATCTGCACAACCACTCAGAACAGTGGTAGAAGCTATGGAAAAAAAAGGTACAGAAAATGACAACTTTTTCTATGAATGAACACTGTATTAAATGCCTTTGGAGAAAGAGGGAGGAAAGGGGGAAAATGGCTCTTTGAATGTCTCAGGGCTTTCTATTTGGATTTTACTTAGCATCTAATGCATCCATATGAACAATGAGAACAATTCCTCAACGCCTTTTGATTTAACCTTCTTGGTCAGATCTGGAGAGACTGCAAAAGAAACCCAGTTGTTTCTTGATTGCACATTTGATATTAAATGGTGTTCTATTTTGCTCGATGGAAAGCAGAGAGTTTCTAACACAGCAAGTCAGTTACTCTATATGTTCTCTGTAATACTTGGCAAAATTAAAGTAGACTTTATAAAGAATCAGGTAGGGAATGGACATAAAACACACCATGGAAATGCTGTCAATGTCACTGATAGATTCTTCTACAGCAGGACTGGACTCAGGGTACAGGTGTTGTGTTTATATAGATTGGATCTAGCAATAAATGCAACTGCACAGTGAAGCTAAACTACACTTACCAGTTTGTATTTAATAAGTAGTTGCGTAGCCTATGCCATAGGACTGGAAAGTGATCATTCATCTTCCAGTCTATTCAAGCATATTGACATGCAATCTAGCAACATAATCTTTGAAAATGTGAACATAAAACCGAACTACACTAATTCAGTTTTATTTGAGAGGGCTGATGAAATACTTGATTTAATTTATACTAGGAGTCAACATTTTTTAATGGTGTTGCGTAAGCTGAAGTCTGTGAGAACTGCATCTCCTTAGATCCCTTGGCAAAGGCAGGCATCATATGTAAAGCTGTTCAGATGTAGCTTTAGCTGTCTCACCCAAACAACTGAAGTTTGAGGGCTTCAGTTTCTACCCTGTGCTCTCACAGATAATGGTGGTAGCTCATTCCTGTGTCTTCTGGAACACTTGTGATAAAGAATCTAGAAATACGAAGGCCATAAAATTTAAACTGAGGATTCTTTGTCCCAGGGCATTAAATATTGTGTATCCCTGTTCTCTGAAGAGAACTGAACTGGGACCATCTTTTCTTGCTTTTAGTCATGGTGCACAATGACTGCCTCTCATTTACTCACACCTCATTCGCATATATTCAAGAAGAATGAAAATAACTAGGAACAGCAATTTAACACTGCTTGGGTTAAGTTTAGTGGTAGCACGGGGCAAAATACAATGATCTTTAAAAGAAAATTTACTGTTTTTAAAAATAGTATTTCATTTCAGGTTGTTCGAAACACTGCAGGGACTTTTAAAAGTTGTCTACTACTTTGGCAGCAACTTTTTGAGAGATGACAAATGTTCAATTTAATGTATTTCCCATAGGGTAACAAAAGATTGCTTCCTTCTAAAAAGACTGATGTGCTGATCAGACGTCAGTGCAAGAATGTATGGGTAGTTAGGGCCAGCACTGTTGTATTTTGGCAATACTCATGCTGGAGAATGTTCTAGTTTTTCACCCATATTTAGAAAACATATTGTGTACCATGGTGAGATAGTCTGATCCCTGCCAGATACAAATAAAAAGGCAACACAATGTTAGATAATTTTAGTCACAATGATACCATTCAATGGATCCACTGTTACGCAATGCTGTGTTTTCACAGCATTCTGGAGTTGTGGTAGGATACTAATTTCTTGGCATTGCAGCACAATTGTTTTCATTTATGGACCCAAAGGGTGGAGGCAAAACTGCCATGCTAACATTCGAAGCAGTCCTTTAGCTTTCTACTTTTAAGTCCACTGTTGCACATGCTCTATGACCATAACAGTGGAACAAGTCTGTTACTGCAGAAGAGGCAAAGTAGATGAATTTGAAAAATGGATGAACTCTGTTCAGGGACCTTTGGATGAAGGGTAAAGGAAGGGAATATAGAGTGTAGGAGAGTCATGTCTGAAGCAGATATGTTTTGTGGAAGGCTAACCAAGCCAAATACAGAAAAGAGTGTCATCTTGTTCCCTTTATCAACTGGAGTTTATGCAGACATCTCTTAAACTAACACCCACCACAAAAATATAGAAAAATATAGTATGTTTGGGAGATAGATGTCAATACTTTTCTTTAAATTCCGAGACACTCATGGCTCTGACTCATCCAATTTTCTCAGTTTAATAAAATATGACCCAGTGGGAGCAGCCTGTTGCAAAATTCACCATAACTATCTTCTGCCTCTAATGTGAAAAAGGAATTCTGAATATGTGGACAATTTCTCCACTATTTGGTTAATTAACTGTTGAGGTGCTTCTATCCTTATCACTATGGCAACATGGAATTTAAGCAATACACAAAATATTGACAAGAAACCCTGAATTAATGTAAACTTTTTTCCAGGACTTTTAAAAGAGGATGAAGTAATGCTGGGGAGGGGGGAAGGAAGGAATAACAAACTGAATAATTATGAGATCAATAAACAATGAAGCAATACTCCAAAGCTATTCAAAGCACCTTTCAAAACAAAAAGACAAAGACTCTATGTTAAACACAATTCTTGAAAGATTCATCATATACCAAGGAATGGCAAGCACACTGGCGATATCGATTTTGGTGTCTTAATTGTGTTGTTACCTCCATAGACAGCTGTAAGGGGGAAAAAAAAAAAAGAACAAAAAAAAAGTGGAAATGTAGCACTTTGTTTTCCCCTACCAGACATCTGATTGAATTTCATTGTACTAATTTGCGATTTATAAGCAGTGATTCATGTATAGGAACAGCAGCACTGGAAACTGTGATAGGATGCTTCAATTCAGCCAAAAACCTCCTCTTGAAAAGACTTTCTCAAATAAACAATTTTTACTCATCAGAGTATTTCTAATTCAGTAGGAGACATGCTTTCCTAGGCAAACTCATGGCAACTGTCAACATGAGAAACTGAGCCATCAGCAAGCCCTTCGGTTGTGCTGGGAGGTTCCTGGGAGCAGGTTGGTCACTGTAAATTGTCCTTAGCTGTGAATTTCACTTTTCTTCTGAGACTGAATATCTTGACCTCTGAGTCACATTTCAAAGTCCACATACTCTCCCAGGCTCTCCATCTGCTCATTTGCAGAGGAGGGAGGGGATAACTGTCTGCATAAGTAAAGTGGAGGTTGAAAGGAGATGACTTGCTATCAAAGAATTCATTACCATTTCAAAAACAACACCCAACAGACAGTTGCTGACTTTCTACCTTTCCAGATACTTTCTACCTTTCCATACATGTTAGCAATGATAAGCGAATTCCTCACAGCAGAAGCAAAGTAATTATTGTCGTGGGTAAATACCTCCTCACAAGTGCTAAGGTTATTTGCTTCAGGTCCTAGCCCTTAACACCGCCAAAATTCTTACATCCACTTGCAGATATATATTATACTTGGGAATTAGCTGTCTTAAGTCTTTGACACTGAATTGATCTTAACCTTCCACTAAGACAAGGCAAAGGTATCAGTTCGCTGGGTTCAAGGAAAAAAAGAAATCCATATATTCATGGGTGACTATAGAAATCTTTCATCCAGCAGTGGGAAATGGTTCATCATCATGGCACAACAAATCGACACATTGAAAAGTCATCTGGGAAGGTTCATTGAGACAGGACAAGGGTTGGTGGGTTTAAAGAGGGAGATTTACACTAGAGAGAAGGAAGACATTTTTTATGCTGAGGATGATAAGATGCTGGCCCAGGTTGCCCAGAGAGGTGGTCAATGCCCCATCCCTGGTACCACTGCAGGTGAGGCTGGTCAGGGCTCTGAGCAACCTGCTCCCTGCAGGGGGTTGCACTAGGTGACCTTTAATGGTCCCTTCCAACCCAAACCATTCTGTAAAATGGAAGCAACCAATATTGTGAATAACAAAAAGAACTTTATAGCTTTAAAGCTTGGGAATTACTGCAACAGAGTAGGTAAAATATCATAGTGTCCAAGGAAAAGAGAGTTTGGTCATTGTGCTTTTCAACCATTCCAATGCATAAACTGAAAAGAATTTAATAATTTCAGTGTAAAATATATATTCAAGTAAAACGTATTTCTCTGTACTCACTTAGGGCTACAATATCAAAGCAATATTTGAATAAGTTCATACTTGCAAATGTTTACTCTTAAGAGTAAAAATCGTCAGGCTTGTAATCTTGCTTAACTTTAAGGAAAGAAATTTTTGTTGTTTGTTCAATTCAATTTATGCCTGGGGTAAAATAAGTCAGGAGTAAAAAAAAAGAAAAAAAAACTGCTAAGATTTTTAATATAAAATAGTTAGTGGTATCAAAAAATTGCTGGCAGATCAGGAAAAACCTTTAAGAATAGAAGGAAAAGAAAGAAGTTTTTGATCTTGGTCTCCAGAATTCTTTCACTAATGGAATATTTAAGGATAAAAGATGTAAATGTTCTTTTGTTTTCCTCAATTTGCAGAGAAACACCATGCTTTATCTGTGGTGATACTGATTGCAATAAAAACTGGGCTCACAAAATGGCTTTTATTCAAGGACTTTTTATGCATCTGAAAGCTTCATAAAACCTCTTCCTAAATCCCACTCCCACTTCTTAAATTATATTAAACTGTTTTTGATGTCTGAACTCTTACAAATACAGTCCTGGCTGCATAAACTGTGGAAGACTCTGCTCTGCAATATGCAAAAGTAATTTCTTTTAAGTGCCAGAAAGGTAAAATGGAGCACATAGAGTCTGTGGGATGTGCTTCAGAGAACAAGTCAGAGGCCACACAAAGATCAAAGTCAGGCAATATCTAGTGGTGACCAGTTCAATACACAAGACTGCCCATACTATTATATTTCAGTGTATCTCCTAATTACATTTTAAAAGTATACATTTTAAAAGGTATAACTTGAAATGGCAGAGGGGAAAGATGTGATAAAAGATCTGATTTTTTTTCTCACTTTCTTTGTTTTTGAATATTTTCATTATTTGTTTTGAAACAAACTTATTCTTCTTAAACCTTTCTCAAAGCAGTTACTTTTTTCCCTAGCTGCCATATAGTCCATGCTATAATTCTTCTGCGATCTATGTAACTAATGTGTGGAGATTTCAATGTCCCTCCTACACAGAGTGATATATGGAAGCAGGTGTTTTGCTAAATTTTTATACAAAATACTATTTCCCCACTATTTTTCTGCAATGCCTGTGCAAAGAATCACTTTAATAGGTTGTAAGACCAAATGCACTCCAAAAATTTTAAGGGCAATCTACCCTCTTAAACACACACACATACACTTACATGAATATATACCATTAGATGAGGAAGTAGTTCAACTCATCCCAGTGAAATTAATCTGGCAGCTCCTCTAGCACATTTTCTCCTCAATATAGAACTTGCTTTAGTGTCAGTGAGGCTTCATTCTGGTCCATAGCTCCATCTGCATGGAAAAGCTGGCAAGAATAGCACTGGATCTTCCAAGTTATAAACTTTTCATTAAAAAGAGCTCAAAAAAATGCTCAAAAACAGTTAACTGTTAGCTTTCCTCCAGCCCTCAAGGCACCCCTCCCAACTGCTACCATCACTCAAGGATAGTCCCAGTCTTCAAGAAATCTCTGGCACCAAAAGTCCCTTGGAAAGCTCTGCATAAGAGAAAGAGCTTTTGAACTCTGCTGCCACTGGGAGGGATGAGCTATTGACAGACTGATGATGATCTGACAGACTGATAAATGATGCTCTGACAAAGGAATCTGGGGAAGGGACTGAGAGAGAGAAAAGAGAAATGGACCATCTTAGACTTGGGTCATGTTTTCCCAACTCCTAGATGGTCATCTGTTGTAATAAGTTAATGGAACGATGATGAGAAATTTTAGCTACACTTAATGAACTTCTCATTTGATTTAAAATATAAGGAATTAAGAATTATTTAAAGTGTGCACAAGAAAAATAAGTGATATGGAAGAGGCAGCCCCCTCTGCAAAGGATACTCTTGCCCACTATCTCATATACAGCCATTTCCACCTATGTTAGGAGAGCACAAAATACCACACTTTCCATTTTGTACTAAATTCCAGTGTCACTCAGTGATAAATGACAAGACAAGTCACAAGGAGAATCAGGCCTAATAAGTCTTTGTTTTCTTTTGGATACACTGACACAGTAATGCTGAACAGCGTCTCCCGAAACCACATTACCAGAAGAATATGCCCTATTATTCAGTGACAGCCTAAAGTGTAATGAGGAGATAATTGAGCATCAAAGAACATACCATTGTTTTACATTTTCATTAGCTGCGGTTGATGTACGCAGCATGGGTGGGGAGCAGCAAGTGATGGAAAAGTGGTTAAAGATGAAAAAGAAAGTATGATCGTTACAACCTGTCACTTCACAACATGCCTCTTGCACACTGGCACTGCTGAAGCATTGCAGACAAAGAGTGCACTAGGGAAGAGCTAATTAGGTCAAGATCTCCTAAGACTTGCAATTCTGTTGAGTTTTTCAGAAAAGGTGAAAGAAATAAGGACTGGGTAACTTGGGACATAAAATCCATTAAAAATTTATCGTTGACAGCAACTGAACAGAGTTACCTCTGAAGGAGTTCTACCTCAGAGAATACTTTCTGACAGGTCAAGACCTCTCAGGCTAATCACCTTCAGCTATAATGATGAACTTGCCCACTACACCAGGAAAGCTCCTGAATTCAGGAAGCACAGTTTACACACACAAAAAAAAAAAAAAAAAGAAAAAGACTTGGACTATGGAATATGCTATGAAACTCAAAGCTAAACAGAGAAAGTGACCATCAACCTCACCTGCAAGCATGAAATATGTACCTGAGTTTTGGATTCCAGCTGGTAATCTTTTCAGAAAAGTTTAGAACAGTGTTCAGGAAACCAGGTAAAGGGCACTAGAAATAAAGACAGCCCAATTATCCGACACTGCAGATAATTGTAACCTACAGTACCAAAAGCTATTATGCAGAGATGCAGGGACAAGCTTACTTCATTCTTTCCTCTTCTCTGTCTTCCCAAACCAACTACATACATTATCAAAAGAAGCAAACAAGTAAAAATGAAGTCCACAAATGGAGTTGTTTTTGGAAGACAGGGAAATACGTTTCTACCCTAAAATGCTCAACAGCTACTCAGAGCAAGAAAAAGTGTGGTCAGAGCAATGCTTAGTGGCCTTTAAACAGAGAGAAAGAGAGAGACGGATACAGCAACTTTGACACCTCTATATTTAGTCCATCTCAAACTAGGAAAGCAGGCTGGCACCAAGACCAGCTATCACAGAATTTCATGTCTGGATTCATATCAAGAAGCCTAAGCTAGAAAAAAGCTCTGAGACAACACATTTTGCTGGTTTTGATTTAGGTGCCTCCACTATGAAGAGAATTATGAAGAAGCTAGAAGCTTGATCACACAAAGAAGTTAGTAGATGGGTTATTGAGTGGATGAGTAAATATGTGCAGTGAGTACTTCACCCTCAGCACAGCCTTCAAAATTCATCTCTATAAAACATTTCAGATTTGACAAATTAACAGATTTCAGAAGACATTTTTCCAACTAACCAGATAGACACCTAAGTACCGGGACTGAGTCATAGTGTCACAAAGAAGTAGATCACCCAAAAACTTTTTGGGCCTTCTGTTAGCAATCTCAGCAGAGGCTGGAACCTCAGAGATGGGACTGGAAGCTTATTATGCCCAGACTACATTCCTCCTACCTGCAGAATCACAGGAACCATCTACTCTGCCCTTCTGAGTATCATAACACACAAAACATAGTAAAGTGCACTTTACTACAAGTCTTCCACGTAAACATCCAATCTGTGTATACAGACTCCAAGGGACAGAGAAATACAACTTCCCCAAGCAATTTTAAAAATGGTGAATTATTTACAGAATTATAAATCTGCTCTTAATTTCTAATCTGAATTTAAGAGACCTCAGCTGTTGCTGCTTCTTAGAATTTTATTTGCTATTTTAGAAAACATTTCAACATCTATTTTATCCCCTCACACACCAGCCACCTAAGTTCTCAAGCTTCATAATCAATAGACTATAGTTTGAGCACAGAATTTTTCCTTTTTTTTAGCACTATTTTTGTGTCCCTTTTCCTTCTTTTTGACACAATTTTCAAGACATGGGCAAACTAAAATGTAAACAGGATTCTAGTTTCCCCATCAACATTGTTAAAATGAGCATTCTATTTCTCTACTTATTTAACCAATGATAGGGTTTCTTCTACACTGTGGGAGCTCATGTGGAATTTCTTGCCTGTTATGATCTCAAATCCCGTTCAGACTTGCTTGGAAAGATGACTGTGCCTGCATCTGTCCTTCTTATACGCAACATTTTGCATCCGATTCCACTCTTCATGTCTGTCTGTCTTATCACACTGCTGATACATACTGTTGCAAGGAAAAACTTCTCAATTCATGTGATTTAAATCCCATCATATAACCAACAACATTTAATTAACTGTGACTCACCGACATCTCAGGATCAGCAAGACAACAGATAAACCACAATATATGATACTTACAAAATGACAATAAATACCTAAAAACTTCTGAACACACCTATATGTTATGCATATGTTACATATACACATGATGTATATAAATATTATATATAAGCATTATATACACATAAACATAATGTTTATATATAAACACTAATGTTTAAAAAGCTTTATGCTTCTTTTATATCTTTTTGTCAAGCTTTTTTTCAGATTTTTTGGGGGGTTTTGGGGTGTTTTTTTAGTTTTAATTCTCCTCTTTAGCTTGGGGAAATTTCCCCTGAGTTTTCTCAGCTCTCTCATTCACGCCGCATACTCTCCCAGTCCCATCCTAACAGCCATTCTTATCTAAGTCATTTTGCCAGCTGCAGGCCCTATGTTTATGTTAAGTGAAATTTAGATAGAGGATACAAATACTGCAAAAAGAGTTATCATATCTGTATAATCCACTCAGACATATTTCCCCACAATGCTTAGTTTTGAATATCTGATTGGTGCTTCTGAGCTACTAATGTATCCTAAGCAGTTCAAGTTAAAGGGTACTATATTTTCATGGTAAACTCTATCTGTCAACTTTGCAGTATTATCAAAGACTCAAACGGTTTGCCTGATAGAAAATACTTCCCATAATGCCATACTATTGACTATTGCCATGAAACATTTCCCTGCCTTAATTCTCCATCAGCTGAATCCTGTGTTGGATTTTCTGCTATTTTGCCTAAAATTTCTATCAGACTAAATGGTTGATGATTACTGAATTCACTGCACTTGTATCACTAGACTTTTTTCCTAGACACATCCTCTGGAGTAGTCTTCAGAAAAGTCAAACAGGATTGTTGAGTTTAATATATTTATCCCTAATAGATGTTTTCCAACATCCTTTCACTTATGGGTTTCTTTGGTTTTTCATGATAAACATTTTAATAATGATTTTTTCCAGATACAGAATAGAAATATTAATTGAATAATTGCCAGTTCTGTATCACTACTGAAAATTAGGACGTCTCCAATAAAAGCAGCAATAGTCTCATTTCTCATATATTCTAAGTTCATCATCCTTATTTTTATAGTTTGTTTTCCATTTTCCTCTTTTTTTTTTTTTTTAACCTACTATAAAGTAGTTAGTTTTGATTTAGGTTTGTTAAATTTTGGCTTCATTTTCCCTTGTATCAAAGACAGACTCCTAGTCAAATGAGAACTCTTATGATCTGGGTTTTCCTCTGGGAAAACAATTCCTATAAACTGCCCAGTTTATATTTACAACCTTCTGTTTATATGTTTTCTCCAGTTGATTTTTCCTTCTAATTTTTCCCAGGTTTAGAAGATGGGTCTTTCTGAAGCAGTATCACTGGCTGCATTTTACCTTTCACTTCCTATAGACAATCATCCACTTCATCTTTTTTTGCCAGAAAAAAATTCTTATCTAGATGGTGCTTCAAATCAGATGAAATACCTTTTGTGATAGGAAATTATTATCTATATTTCTCTGCAACTCTTAATGATATTCTGCTACTGCTGCCTGAGACTTTCATAACTATCCCCCAAATTGAAATTTCCCATTAAAAAATACAATTATATTTTTCCACGTTATCAAGATTTACTGGAGGACTAAGGCATCCTCTGCTATGGTTTGATTCAGTAGTCTTCAACAAATACCCCCAGGCCTTCACTTAATGTATAGAATTCAATCTCCAGGGCCAAAGTACTCAGTAAAATGTACAGCACTGAAAGAGGGATATCAACATGAACATTCACTGAAAGTGAGGTTTTTTCAACCTCTTTCCAATTCAAAAGAGAAATCCATTATGGTTTTAATTCCCTGCACCATATACAGTCAAAATTCACACGGGCGTTAAATGCAATAAAGCTCTTTTGAGGTAGCAGACGGTGCACTGCATGTGAGCAACCTGAAAGGCTAATGGGGTCACCATCTTTCCTCTTTAGTAGCTGTGTCATCAACAACCCGAACAAAATTGAACCTCAGTTCTTTAAATGATGTGACGAATATAAAAGCTTGCCTCTGGAAAAATAATATCTAACCACTTGTAGAAGAACCTGCCTGCCCAATAAGGGCTCACAAATAGCGTGATGGCAGAGAATATTCTTGTAAAACCAAACAGCTAAGGAAAAAAAAAAAACCCTTAACACAATATATACACCCTTTGGCAAAGAAGCTCATGGAATTTAATAGATTTTTGTGCACTTCATTTGACACTTGTATGTGCTGAAGGAGGAAAAACTATGGTTCCTCGACTTAACCCTATCGGCAGCCTTTAAAACCTGTTTTGTAAATAATCTGTTTTGTTAAACTAATGATAATGTGCCAGAGTATTCTGTTATTGATATGAATAGTCAGTGCACAGAAATTACACCATCACCAAATTCTCCTAGGAGTGCTGAGAATTCAGCCCTGAAACTTAACATTTTACAAAGTATTTGGTTTTGTGTTAATATAGGTTAAGGTTTCACTGTGGCAGTAACAAGGGCCAGATTACTTACTTAATCTGTCAATTATGACATTGTATACTGATGAAAAAGCAGCATTAATAGATGGAATGTCGTCAGGAACTGAAAGGGAAATATGAAACAGAAATTTAGAAGCTTATGGCATACTAATTCAAAATGGTATTTGGATCACCTTTTTATGCTTGTAAATAAAAATATTTATCCTATTGTTCATTTCTGGAATTAGAACAGGTTTTGTACTCAACTGAGAAGGAAAAAAAATAAAACCACAGAGCAGGATCAATCCTGCTGAAGTAACTACTAAAGCTCCAGTTGAGGTGAGCCGGAGCAGAACTGGGTTTATCTTTACACAAATGGCAGGAGAAAAAAGAAAGGAATTAACCTGATTGCATCGAAGAGTTACTACAGGACCCAGTAGCTCATACATGTTGTACTGCTACATTAGAACAAAAAAAATGGACGTGAGTGAATAAATAGCAAAACAGTACTTTTAATTATTTCTCTGCAAGACAGAATTCTCACTTATGTCAGTCTACAGAGGGACTGTCACCCCAGCCTCCTCTGCCTGTCCACTAATAGATGGTTTTGGAGATTAAAAAGAGAGTAAAATCTTGGTCTACAGTTGATGAAGACCAAATAAGGATGAAACTTTCATCCCTAGCTCCCTACTTCAAATTCCAGTCAAGACTGTGGAATCTGATGGGCTTCAGTCATTTGATGAGTGGGCAGCAGCAGTATGCATGAGAAGTGAGGTGAGTACTTCCTGTCCCCATCACAGTTGGCCACATTTTTTATCATCTCAAAGATGCTGGAGAAAATTCAAGGTCCATGAAGAGAATTAATGCCTGCTTAACATCTTAAGGCAGTCTTTTGCTTAAGATGGTGACTGCAGTATGACGATTAGCAGTGGGAGGAGCTCACATGAGTGTTATCTCTGACACTGCACTCCCCTCATCGATAAACAGGCTTTTTATGTGCTTGGCTTTACTTCCCATGTAACATGGCATGTGAGTGAAGAGATTATTGACATGGAAGTGACGGGAGGTTTTTAAGCAAGAATACAATGTGCTGGAGGGCTGAACTACACTAACAGTTTTTGAAAATTACTACTGCTGTCTTTCAGGATTAGGTCTGACCCTTCGAGCAATCATTCTTATATGGAAATGAAGGAAAAGCACAAACTCCTGGGTCTTCTACAAGTCTGTTCATATTGTACTGTCCATACAAACATGGAAGAAAACCACAGCCATATTTTTGAGGATTATTTTTATTCACATGACTGTATGGATCCCTCAGCCACCAAATTACTGGAAAGAGATCCTTCAAACACAAAGAGCATTACTAAATGCTCCGAGTTGCTGCTGGTTTCCAGACAAAACCTCCCTCATTTAACTTCACTTGCTCTGCTACTTCTGAGTTAGCTTTATTTAGTTACTTGTGAAACCACTGCTGCTGGAGGGTTTTTTGGTTTGTTTGGGGTTGGTTGGTTTCCTTTTTAATTCTCCTGGTTTCCTGGTTACGTTGCTCCCTCACAGTCCTGACATAACAAGTAAAAGCCCTGCAGCAAATACTATGGGAGATTTATTCAGTGGTCTGATGCTGCCTCTCTCCCTTTCAGAATCAGCAAGGATAAATCTTTTCTCAGCACAGTGAAAACAGAATTTCAAGAGTTCTTACAGTGGTGTTAGCATTTAAATTTACAGAAGCTCTGGTATACACCTGAAATGCATTTTAATCTCCCAAGGAATAGATTCAGTCCTGGGAAGTTCATTGTTGTTCCTAATTGTCAGCGACTGCTACACTTTGCTTGCCTGCAGCTATCCAATTAACATATCACCACTACACAAAATGTTGTAATATGCTCCATGTCCTAAAAACAAGAGCCTCACACTCCACTTCTATCCAACAACTTCTTCCTAATTGGGTTCCCAACATACTAGCAAATGCCAGGGAAGAACAGACAAACAGACATATGTAAACAGGCAACGCAGCCTTCAAACACCTTCTCCTATTCCTGGGCAAAGTTGTACAGAGATCCTCCTGGTTGTTATGTATCGAGAAAGAGAGAGAGATGGAAGAAAAGCTCAACTCCAGAAGTGGAAAACATGTAACTTGTGCCCTGAGATATTGCTATGGTAACATTTAAACAATGAACAAAAAGCCCTGCAGGATTCTCTCTTGCTTCCTTGGATACCAAATGTAAATCCTGATTCTCTGGTACTGTGTGCATGCACAAGCGTCTTGATTTTTGCCTTTACCTCTAACAGATAGCAAAGTATCCAGGCCCCCTACCAGGAACTACGTGTTAATTCACTTCCATGTCTTCCAGCTTGTGAATATGCAATGAAAAGACACCACTAACACACTCAACAGCCCTCTTGCATTCTCCCATTTCTATCCCCAAAGAGAAAAATGACTGTGGTATTACAGCTGAAGAACAGGTACCCTCCTTTTCTGAATAACAGCATCTAACAAGCCACTCCAAAATGTCACAAGACAAACCCTGATGTCTTCTGCCATTACAGCAAACAGAAGCAGGATCTTTTCTAAGGGCAGCTCCTTGCCCATGCTTCTAGACTCAAGCACACTGTGAGGCAGCCTTCCAGAGCACTGTGGCTCTTACTACAACTAAATCCTCCTCTGGGTTGTCCTGCAGGGACAGCACCTTCTGACTGAAGGAGGCCTGTTTTTCATAATGATTTTCATAGACTACCTGGTAAGGGGATGAATGAGTAGGCAGAATAAGGCTTCTGCTTATAGTAGCCCAACATCCTACCAGCTTACCTACTCTAGAAATGGCTTGGTGGGTGCTAACTGCCTTTCTTCAGAGTAATTTTCCTCACAGTCTGCAAGGGGCACTAATTCCAGCACCCTTCTCTCCTCGTTCCCTCACTAGCTATCAGAAACAAAGGGATACCTCCAAGACAAAGAGAAGGCACAGGGGCAAGACTGCAATTGAGGCTCTGCACAGTGCATTTCTTTGGTAAATACATTCCAAATTCAGTATTTTCCAACTTCAGTGAAGATATTCCAATTTCACTCAATATATTCCAACTTCACTCCTAGACAGCTTGGCTTGTGAGTTTTCACCAGCACCAAGATATCTCAAAATGTGTGAAAATGCTGTCCTGAGCCCCATTCAAAAATTTCCTGTATTATATTGCTACAGCAAGAATCTTTATGTCAAATGGGAGATAGATTTTTAGGTCAGAGGCAAATAATAGTAAAGGCTATACGTAGGAAGCCATGTCAGCACATCAGGAATCTGTTTCTTTTTCTCCAGTCCCACACAACTGCTTGTACTGGCTCATATCTAGAGCATTCTTTCTTGGGTCTCACCCAATCTGAAAGTCCTCATCAGTGCTGGGAGATACTGTGACACAAAATTTGCTGAGTAAATTGAACCTGCTCCTGTTCTAGATCAGTGCAAATCACTCCTGACAGGTGAGAAGACATGGACCAGCTAACCCCTTGCACTTCTAAGCTACAGGTTGCCAGGAGTACCTGATGTTGCTTGAGATAAGTGATCTCTCACCTTCCGGAGAACAACTAGAACAAATGGAGCAAGACCCTCCAATCATCCAGCTTTCTCTTTATTTCTGTACAAGCATTTGGTGCCTAATCCCTGTCCAGTGCCAAAATCCCAGCTGCTTGGGGTCATTACCAAAAGGATGATCCATGTCTGGAAGAAAAGACAGCCTGCAGGACCAGCATGTGCTGCCAAATGCTACACCTGTGCTCGGGCACACACGAGGGAAGGAGCCAGTCAGCTCCTGCCTCTGCTTGAGGAGATTTGTTGCTCCTTATTTAGCTGGACATTTGGATTGATGTTTTGGACCATTTATTTTATGATCACCTGTTTGGGCTCTGGATAAACCCCAGTACAACTGATAAGAAATGGTCTTCTTATTCCCACTTTGAGATTGAATGAGTTAAACTCTGGGTTGTTCCATGTATCTTTTGGCTACTGTATTAAGTGAATGATTCACTGAAGTGTGAAACTGTTGCCTCTTTAGAGGCAGACATGCATCCCTAGTTTTTAAATGTTGACAAGGTTTGCCTATTTCAGCCCAAACTGGTGGCTAAATTTTCCCAGTGCTTCCTCATCACAACAAGAACGTCATTCTGCTAGTTATTGTACAAAATGAACGAGGCACCTACAGCAGCTTTCTCTTGTCAAAAACTGGAGTTGCTCTGTCAGATTTTCTGTTTATGCATTCACTTGACAGCAATCCAGGGAAAAGCTTGGAGATGCCTTTTCCTTAGCCAGCTTCTTTTGACTTCAGTAATTACTGAGCAGCAGCTTAACATAAATTTAGCTGCTCTATTACTGCAACTGCTGATGTAAGTGTGGTCCACAATAGGACACAGACTTATAATGATACATGAAGGAATGGAGAGCAGAGTTTTGTGCTTATTTTCAGATGCTGACAAACTTATTACCCATTTAGTATCCCACCAGGAATCATGTGCCCACAGAAATAAATGAGGCTAAATGACTTAATATTAAACCAGTTTAGCTATACTGAGAAAGATGAGAGTAATTGGAGCTGGAAGAAATAATTCTTGCTGTGCCTGCTTCCTTCTTTCTCTGAATACAACAGCACAAAGGGTCTGATTTGTACGCGTGGCCGAACAAAAACTCCCAGAGATTTCCTTAGGAGCAGAATTGCACCTGAAATCTTAATCCTTTGTAATAGCCAATGTTTGAGACATGACCTCCAAACAGAAGAGCACAGGACACGTTTAATAGGCAAAAGATCTCATTTCCATTATACCAAAAGATTCAGAACACTACATGAAGTGATAGTGGTGATGTGAGTGAATGGGGGGGAAGGATGCTAATATTTATTTACTTATTTATCCAGGGAAGTTAGAGACCTTGTTTGTGTTGTTTCACAGAAAGCTTGCGAAGAGGGAAATGCTGCCATTAAAAAAAAAAAAAAACAACACAAAATCCTACATTAAAATCCATCTCTACCAACACCTCTCCCATCCCTGCCTTTTCTCCCCTCCTCCAGAATACTGCAGCTAGAGAATAGTGAGTGGCAAAGCTTGTTCTGCACCTTGCCTGCCAAAACCCACCTATATCTGTTCAATGGCTCATTTAATCATCTGCTTCTCCCTCTCCTCCACCAGTTTTGGCCTAATACTTACAGGTGGACCCTCTCCATGAAGGCTAAGGTTGAGGAGGGCAGAGGTGAGGGGAGAGAGAAGGAGAAGAAAGAGAAAGAAAACTCCCTATCCACCAGCTAAGCAGTCATGCCAGAAAAGGGGACAAAAGTTTCCCCACAGGAAAACAAGGACCTCTATATTAAACTCCATGTTATCCTCACTTTATTCCACATCCCTATGCCACATTTTTCCAGGATGGGAGGGGCATTTACTGGTCTGTTACACATCATTGCTTATCAATGAACCCCACTGTCTCTACTTGCCACTTTTTAATTATTTTCATTATCAGCATCATAACAAAAATCTCCTAACACCACAGGATCTTCTCACTGCTTGTCAATCAAGGTAAATCTCCTTCAACTGCCACAAAGTCCTCGGGGACCCTAAAGGATTCACCACAAAATCACAAAGAATTTCCTAGGAGATCTGGAGGGCACAAGTAGCTACTACAGCAGTTTCCCAAACTCCCTTCAATAGAAGAATGTCCTCTCTCTGCCTGCTACTGCTTTCCCCTAGCAATGGTTTATAAAATACACCATTTCTCTCAGAGCTGCTTCGTCAAAATCTACTCCCCCCCCGCCAAAAGCTATCCTTCATCTCCCTGCTTGATAATAAAATTTTCCTGTTAATACACCATATTGATCTGCAATGTCAGATTGGGTGCCAGCGTTCAAATTGCAGCCTTGCTCTATTCTGTTCTAAACACCTAATAAATGAATAAAGGAACCTCCTCCAGGCACCTGATTCTATGCAACTTGCATCCGTTTGTAGAGACTGGACAATCAGGCAGCACCCCCAATCACTGCAGGGGCTTTCTCCAAAGATTTCTTTGCCGTCCGACACTTACGGATGCTATAGAGCCACACAGGCAGGCGTCTGCAACATCCTACTGAGGCTGGAGTTTTACTAACAGAAACATTTGAGCTACTGGAAGAATTCAGTTCTGTCCTCACTCCATCCCTTCTCCCTTCCCAACCAACCCCCTGCAGCCATTATAAAACTCCAGTCAGACCCTTTATTCAGGTGGGGGAAAAGACCAAGAAAAGAAGGGTAAGAAAGAAAGAAGAGAGGCAAGAGGGCATATTCCCTTTTCCAAAAAATGATGAAATGGAAAGTGTACTTACTGTATCCTCAAAGACTATCCAGCTGGAAATCCGAGTGGTTATGAAAAAACAGGGTGGGGGAGGGGTCAGAAAACTATTTCATTTCAGCAACCAAACCAAAATTAAAAACAAGA
>VWZY01010392.1:26638-39727 GCA_013399075.1 Chloroceryle aenea
TTTGCTTAAAATTGCTGTAGTGGTAATGTTGATATTTGCCTTCACTGGAGAAGAGTGGTTTAAAATAACAGGAAAAAAACCAAAAATCCTTGCAGAGGATGAACGATCCTTCTCCCTTCTGAAACTTTTCATTCCACTGTGGATCCTTTCCCTAGTTTCCTTTTTCTGAGGTTTTCTGCCTCTCTGGCTCCACTGCTCTCCATTGCTCACTATTTGCTTTTTCTCTGGAGAGCAGAAAGGGCTGTATTTCTTTTTAAGCAACCCTCCATCTGTATTCTTTTAATGTAATTTTGTTGTGACTGTTAAGATCCAGGTCTTGCCAGGCAATTTTCTTCTTCCCCCTTCTTTGCTGCACTATCAATTATCCAATCCGTGTGTCTCCACATTAGAACGGGGATTCCCATTCTTCTTTTTCTCTATCCTCCACACTCCTTTAGAAAAGAATCTCCTTTTGCATTTAAATTTTTATTTGTGTCTGTCAGAACAAAAAACTTTTAGTCTCTCTCCCCCCTCTCCAAAGATCTGATTAGATTTCCAATCACAACCCAGTGCGCAATTGGATTTTTGATTTCAGCAAGCAGCCAGCAATCCACAGCATCAGCACCCTCTCTCCTCGCTTCAAACTCCACGTTATATCCTTTTGCCTTCCTTCCAACTCCTCTGCATTTTCATAATCTCACATTAAATGGAATGAAGGAGGGAGGGAGTAGGAAAAATTCAACGTTCCCACCAGCTGTCAAGAAGAAATCCATCCCCTTGTTATTTTTTAAATGCTTGGGACGGGTGTTTTTAACGCCCACTCTCCCCTTTGCCCCCCACACTTCACAAAATCTTTCTGATGTTAAAACTCCCCCGACAGGGCACAAAAGAAGCCCGGGGAGGCGTGATTTGTCGTCTTAGCTGGAAATTTCACAAGCACCCTTTGCTTTTCATTTCAGCTTCCTCTCCATCTTTTGTCCAGCAGCGATACAGATCCAGCAGCACCAAGACGGATAAACTTCTATTTCTTCTTTGAGGGGGAGAGAGGGAAAGAGAGGAAGAAGGATAAAAGCTCTCCAGTCTCTGCCTCCCTTGTCCTCCCTTTCTGTATTTCAATGCAGGTCTGATCTCATTTCCAAGCTCAGCTTGGTGTATTTCAGATCTACAAGTTGGATTCCCTTTCCTGCACAGCAGCAGTGAGTTAGTCTCCCATCTTCTTCCACATGCCAGTTATCTTCCCCCTTTTCTTCCTTCCTTCCTGCCTCCCTCCCTTCCAAGATGACACATTCCCAGGAGTGCAGACGCTTCTTTTTAGTTTCATCCCTGAAACGCAGAGCCCTTTGCACAGCCGAAACCCTTCCTGCCTCCCATCAGCTTCAGCTCGAATTCTCCCTGTGTGTGCATGTACGTACGCATGTATGTATATATCCAGTTCCTGACAGCTGCTGCTGTTGCTGCTGGGAGCTGTTCTGCTTTGCTGCTGCTCTGCCTTTCTCCTACTCCCCACCTTTCAGTGGCACCCAAACATCCCAGGGTCAGTCTTTCTGGCTGCACTCCTCCTCCTTCACTCTTTCCGTTCTCTCCCCTCTTTCTCTCTCTCTCTTTTATATTTTTTTTTTATTTTTACCCTTTCTTCCCTCCCTTCTTTTCTCTGCTTGTGATCAGTAAAATACAATTACCCAATTACCTCCCATCATCTTAGCACTGATTGGCCAATGGCATTAACACTTGATGTCAGGGAGAGGGGCCGGGAACTGCTCTGACGTGGCACTGCTGCCACCTGGTTGACAGTCTGGGAAACCAATTCAGGGCTACCTTCAGAAATCTCCCAAGTCAAAAAGCAGTAATTGAAAACCAAGGGATCATCTTAAGAAAAAAAAAAGTCAAAACTCATTTTCTTAAAAGCCTGCCTGATTCTGACAATTCAACCGGTGCTTGCAGGTAGCAGCTGAGCTGCTGAGGCAGAGGGAATGACAGTGAAATGAAATGAGGTATAAAGTCGTCTCTGCAAAGAAGTACAGGATTCAGAGGGACCAGCTCCAGCCGCAGATGCAGAGGGATGAAGATAGAATGAAACGAGGTATAAAGCTATCTTTGCAAAAAAGTGGAAATAACTTGCATGGGAAGACAATATGTTTTCTAATTACAAGAAACAAATATTTCTTTAAAACATACATACACATAAAAGTGTAAAACTCCCATCTTGGCAGATGTTCCAGGACAAAAGCCCTGTGAAGTGCTTAAAGATTTCATCTGATTTAAGTGATGGCTCCAGTGACAGCAGCACAGCAGCCAGTATCTCGGCTCACCTATCAAGTCTGCCACAGTTTGATGACTTCTGACCAAGATTTTTGAGGTTTCTAAGCTGACTCCCTAATTTGGGTAGTGAAGTACTGACATGTTCGTTAGATACTCACCCACTTACCGAGGTATGTCAGTTGTACTTATGTACATTGCCTAAAATGCTCAGAATTGGGCATTTCTGTCTTGTTTTTTCAGGGACCTAAATTCAATAGAAATTTTAGGAAAACTTTGCCTTTGTAAAGTTAGACAGTCCACCCTCTCCAGGATGAAGGGAAACAGAACACAGATGATGTATGTGCTGGCATTTGTCTCTCTCAGAATCAGAAAGACATAATTTATAGACCCAACTCCTCCACACAACCCCCCCAAAAAAGCATTAGTCAGGTGCTTTCCTGGTAATTATAGCAAACGTCATCTATTAAGCAGTAAGTCTGAGTTATTGCATGCACACAATAACAGAGCTAGCCCTCAGTCCTCTCTCAAAGAGCCAAGTTGTGTTTGGTAGCCTTACTTAGCCTTCAACTTTTGATAAAACTTGAAAATAAAAGAAGATGACTTTTTAGGTGATACGTCATAAGTTTTTCTAGAATTATAAAATCCATAAGCTAGTTGAATTCAGTCAAATAACACTTACTGAATCATTAACATTGACTTTCAGATTTATTCTACTGACTCAGTGGGCTCTCTGGTGAGAAAGTTCTACCAGAGATAAGTTAAGCAACTAGAACCAGGTCTTTAATCACTGTTAGATCATTTACCATCTGATTTTACTATCACCAAAATCAATGGCAAATGCTCTACAAAGGGTGAAAGACTGTGTGTGGAGTAATAACGAATAACCCAAACATAATGGTGTTTCAAGAGTGCTAAACAAGACTTTGGGGATTTTTGGAAAAGGCTGCAAGCATGATAGGAAATGAAGTTGCTGACAAGTAACAATCTATTTCTCAGTCAGTAAGCTTACTCAGTATCTGTCTGATTCATTGATACCACTGGTGTATTTTGGGCCTACAAACGTCTTAGGAGGGACTTTTTTCTTTTACTACTTAAAATCCCCAAACCCACAAAGTTGTTCCTTTTCCCAGAAGGATAAAAACATCACAGCCCAATATATGTTTGCTCCACTGTTTCTTTAAAAACTGCCTGAACAATTTCCTGTTAATATTAAAGAGCCTGCGAGCACAAGTGAAGGTTTCTATAACAGAATTAAACAAATATGTGGGTGTCAAAACCACAAGACACACAGCTTTTGGGGATCTAATCAGGAGTTAAGACACAAGCATCTGCAATAGCTACAGTATCTCTGTGGATACAAACAAATATTTGACTTCTGATGGAAATTTTCACGTTGTATTTTTTAAGTCATTCAGATGACATCAAAACGCACATTTATAACAGATTCCAGTACTTAAATAAATGTACATATCCATATAAACACAAAGATAATATGTTTGCTGGCACAGCTGTGACTAAATGCAAAATTAGTATCAAGACTGTAATATGCTGTAGGCTGATATAATCCCTCATAAAGTTTGTTATTTTTAATATACCAATTATGCTTTATCACCTAATAAACATGGCAGATAGAGTGATTAGCTGCTTCAAACACAACCTGAAAACAATCTAATTTGTGATATTTACGAGATGACAATGCATGCTATATGAAAAGCTAAACATCCTTTTACTTAACAAACTAGAAAATAGAATTGGTGAGCTGGTATTCAAAATGAAAGCCAGACAGGAACTTTGGGTGCTAGATGTGATGAGATATTTTACAGCACTGACAGGGTGAGAGGGAAAATATCCCAGGGCCTCAAGTTCAGTACCTAAACTAAGGAACTGCTGTCCTTCATGCCCCACCACTGGGCACAACTGGGTGGACATCGAGTGACAAGAGCAGCTTGTCACCTGGTCTTCTCCTTGCCTGGGAGTGCTACCACACAGCTTGCAGAATAGTCACTGCTGCTATACTACAAAATCCCAAAAACACAGCAGAAGACACTGGGTTCTGTCTCCTCCCATGGACCAAGATTACCATGTGTGAAGAAAAATAAACACAGACCAGCAAGAGAATTTTGGTTTTCATATAATGGTACAAACTTGCCTGATCCTAAGGCTAACCAAACTCAAATGTACATACTGCCAAATTATAGAATGGTTTGGGTTGGAAGGGATCTTAGAGATCACCTAGTTCCAACTTCTCTGCAGGGACACCTCCCACTAGACCAGGCTGCTCAATGCCCCATCCAGCCTGGTCTTGAACACTTCCAGTGATGGAGCATCCACAACTTCCCTGGGCAACCTGTGCCAGTGTCTCAACACCTTCAGTGAAGAACTTCTTCCTCATTTCTAATCTGAATCTCTCCTCTTCCAGCTTGAAGCCTATCTTCACATAGAAAACATGGACAATAATGTATTATAATATGCCTTTTCCTTCCTGATACATGACAGTTATACAACTGAAGTTCTGTGTGTGATCACCAGTGTAGGAGACTAGTGGAAAAGACTACACAGTCACAAATATCAGTCATTCAGTGGAAGAGAAGCATGACTAAAGCCTAAGGAAAGGCAATTCCAACCTGTAGATAAAGGAATAGAGAAACTTTAAAACTGAGTAAGTATAACCAAAGTTTAAGGAAAAGAGTGAAACCAGGCCATTTTGCTTATACAAACTGAAGAGAAAAGCAGTTTCAAGTTGTTCTAAGTCAGTGACAGCCCTGCCTTCCTTTTAAATAAACATGAAGAAATTGTAAAGGAACTGTGGAACATATTATTCTTTCTTTTTTCTTAAGCATTGCTGACAAGAAGCTGCTTGCATATGGAGACGGTACTTGAATCCTCTTACTACTTTCAAATGGGAACAAAAAACACTGACAAACATACTTCTGACTTCAGGGATCTAGGATCAAGCTCACTAATCAGTTTAGGGATTTAAGAGAGATCCCCAAAATGTCGAACTATGCATAAGATGTCGTACATAATCTCACAGGGGGACTGTGTTTTTTTGTAATGCAATTGAAGCTCATGATACGTATTTTCCCATGTAGGTAATTTCACTGATTATTATTCAACTGTTAACATGAAAACCACTAACATCAGGTGCATAATGGTCAAAATTAGCAGCTGACTGTTATACTGCCTCATTTATTAATTTTCACATATTTCTGTTCTGATGTTTACAGCACCAGTGAGAAATTCTGTTTTGTAGGTAATTTCTATTGGGTCACAGAGGCTTGGAAGAAGTAAAAGAAAAGACATCTTCCTCTCAAGGAAATCTGGGTAAAACCAAAACACATGTATTTTGGCAGACAAGTTAAAGTGACTTGTCACTTAAACTCAATAAACTTACCTCTCCATAATATCATAATATGTATTGTTTCTGGTAAAGATGGAGAAGACTGGTGGATTTCATCAAGTGGTTTGGTTTTGAAAGGAACCACATTCTCAGAACTTCCGCATGTTCCTTGTCCAGTTGGGTTAACAGGACAAGTTTGGAATTGTTATTTTACAAATTCTCATCTTTGATGTTAACAATCCATCACTGAAAAGTAATCTGAATTCTAGAAAGATGTTGTAGCGTTTCTGCTTGTAGACCTGAATACCATATTGTCAGTGTTTCCACTACAGCAGAAATAAACGGTTCACCAAGTTGAACACAAGCCAGCAACGTGCCCTTTCCACAAAGAAGGCAAATGTTTTCCTGGGGCTGCAGTAAGTAAAGTAATGCCAGCAGGTCGAAGGAGGTGATCTTTGTCCTCTGCTCAGCACTGGTGAGGCCACACCTGGATCACTGTGTCCAGTTCTGGGCTCCCCAGTGCAGAAACATGGACAGACTGAAGAGAGTCCAGCAAAGGGCTATAGAGATTGTGGACTGGAGCATGTCTCCTATGGAGAAAGGCTGAGAGAGCAGGGACTGTTCAACCTGGAGAAGACAAGGCTCAGGAGGAATCTTGTTAATGTCTAAAATACATGAAGGGAGGGTGCAAAGAGGATAGAGCTCTCTTCAGTGGATAGGCTCTCCTCAGTGGTGCCCAGTGACAGGATGAGAGGCAATGAGCACAGACTGGAACACAAGAGGTTCCATCTGAACATAAGGAAATACTTTTTTTCTGTGAGGGTGACCAAGCACCGGCACAGGTTGCCCAGGGAGGTTGTGGAATCTTCCCCCATGGAGATATTCAGAAGCCATCTGGACACATAGGCAATTGACACTAGGTGACCCTTCTTGAACCACAGGGTTGGAGCTTCAGAGACTCCTTCCACCCTCAGCCATCATTCTGTAATTTAATAGTTCTTAAAAGTATTTACACAGAAGGAAAGTAAGAAGCCTTATACTTATTCAATAAAAATATTTTTTCTAATCTGCTTTCAGGTTCTTTTATTCACCTGCATGCCCAGGAGAATTATGTGCCCAGCATTCAACTCAGAACTAGCAGAAGAGGGTTTTTTTCCTAAAACAAATGCTGCTTTGAGGAAAAAATAAAAACACCATGAAAAAAGACAAACCACTAACAAAAAAAGTTAAACTTTTCCTAATGTTCCTCTTGGGATTGTTGTGTTACAATTCTGACTAGGGCCTCTCTCTCCATATATATATATGCAGCTAGTGTTATAACATTTATAAAATTATGTCCCTATGAGAAGCTTACTCTTTAAAGTCAGTAATCGCTTTTAAGTTTATTACAGCATGACTTTAGGGTACCTAATGTATAACAGAATTAGTGTGGTAAATCTTAAGAGTACACACATATTCACAAAAGTAACTCTATATTAAAACCAAACCAAAACAAAACAAAAGCTATTTTGTACCCAGCAGAACAATTCTAGTTCCACTGAGGTCAATGACAAAATTTCTGCTGGCTTAAATAAGACCGTAATTGGACAGAACATCTTTTTTCCTCTGATTCTATATTTTAACTTCCATTCCAAACCCTGTATGCAAGCTCAGCATCTTGAAGAGCAACATTAATCTTCACTCTAACTTTTTTTTGCTACAGTTATTCCCAAAACAACGGGGAAACTTTTCCTGTTGCTGAGTCACAAACAGCTCCTCACAACATGCACAAACCCAAAGGCATTTGTTCAAAACCACTGTTAACTCACCTTCATTCAGTGAGAAATTTGGCTCACATTCACCTGGCAAACTTAACCTCAACTGCAACAGTAGCCATGTAGCCCTTCAGTACTAATTTTTTTTCATCCTATTCCCATATTTACTTACAGTAACTAGTCCAGATTACAAGAAAAGCATGTCAAAATCCTAATCTTATGACAAAATAAAATTTGCAAAGTGTGATTTTCATGAGGAGTAATGCTAGCAAAGAAAATAAAAAGCTGCTAAATACTACTATAATTATTCTTATTAATAATAAAGATGATGTTGTGTTTTTCCGTTCCAGTTTCCAGCTCTTGGCAACAGTCATATTTTTCAAGTTCCTATAAAATATTTTGGACTGCTATTAACCACTGTATTCAACACTACAAAAATCTGAATCACAAAATGGCTTAGAAGAAATTTCAAGTGTTTTTACTCTAAACCAGACCTGAGAAAATCAGCCCAAATCCTGCCACTTTCCTATGGCACTAATTTCAGGTTTTGAATTTGAATCTACACAAATTCTCTCCAGAACCGAGTGCCACTGACACTAAACTGCTGCAAATTTACTCCACAGAGAGGAATAACTCCCTTGATTTCAATGGAGTGTCTCCAGATTAATGCAGCCATAGATGAGAATAGAACATGGTCCTTCATTTTCTATTCACGCCCCATCTAATATGTATTTGGTTTTGTAAATCACAGAATCATTGGAGTTGGAAAACGTCAGCGGAGTGAAAAAGGACGCTTTCTTTTAAACTGAATTTTCAAGAATGTAAAATTTGAGAACATAGACAACTAGACTTGGACATGAATGATGCATTACTTTGGAAATAATATCCTTACAGTGTGACAGCATATTTTTTCTTCAGTGAATTTTAAGTAGCAAAGAGTATGATACTCTGACATAGGGATGAATGTATAAAACATCTTAATTTTTTCTGCTGTGGAGTTATTGTGACTGGAAAATACAATCCAGATTTATTGAGAATAAAATCTTAAACTGCATACACTTCAAAACATTACTGAGAAACAACATAGCAGACATAAGGTTGTACCTTGTCCTCACATTTAGCATGCATCCAAAGTGACATTCTGGTATGGGGGGAAAAAACCTGCAGTTTAACCTCTGAGCCAAGGAAAAAGTAACAGAAGATGCCTACATTTTCATGGGGAAAAGGGTAACAGCTTGCTTTCACTATGCAAGATCACAAAGAAAGTTACAGCTTTCGATAAATTGGGGAGGAGATATTGTACACAGATAGATCTTTGATAAAAAATTGCCAAAACTTGGGGAAAAAAAACTTCACAGAACAAAAAAACCCCATTCGTCAAGGAGATAGTGTTCATATTCAAGATCTATTTTCAGGTACTTTCTAAACAAATTGCTTCAACTAAGTATCATCTGCATCTTCTATACTCAAAATCTGATCATCATTTTTAGATATCAGACAAATTTCCACTTCGCCCTTATTGGTCAATACGAAAACCAAACAAAACCAAACAACCAAACCAACACCACCAAAAAAAACCAACACCACCAAAGCCACCAAACATAGTTTTTCTAGCAAATTTTTTCAACCTTTCAGAAATTTCTATTTTTTCAGATTTATCCAAATTCAAATGGATTTAAATAGCGTAATGCATATAATATACAGAAGAACCTATTTTCTTACTGTCAGTGCTTGCAGGACTGTGGCCAGTGATGAGGACATCGAAAGTGTTATAGCCAGGACTCACTGGGATTGTTTGTCCAGAGTCTTTGCATGATCTCAGGATAGATTATTTGATTTCTCTGCATGCAGCTCACCCTCCCTGTAAAAGGGAAATAATAGTTACTGAATGTGTTAGACAGGATGGACTCTCCATTCACTGGACTTGGGAGAGTCGAGTTTCACAGTTGCATCAGTGCATGATGTGACACCATAAGCATCATATGATGCCCACTACACTGGGCAAGGCAAATAGGAAAGCCATGTGGTAGGAGAGATGGTAAAAATCCACCCCTCTAAGTAATTATCACTCCTTTCTGTAGCCTAGCAGATGATATCTGGTATTAAATAACTTAAGATCTCCAAATGTGTTGTGATATAAAAGTATTCTGACAGTTGTTAAACTAGATAGATGAAGAAGTCATAGAACCCTAGAATGTCACATTGGAAGGGACCTCCAGGATTATCTGGTCCAACCTTTCTTGACAAAAGCCCGGTCAAGACAATCCCAGCACACTGTCTAGCTGAATCTTAAGTGTCCACTGTTGGGGGCTCCACTATTTCCCTGGGGAGATTATTCCAATGGCTGATTGATATTTTTATGGAAAATTTTCAAGTCAGGGAACAATTTAGCACCTAACAAGGAATGAAGGCAGGAGGCACCATATTTATACTCACACATGCTCTGAAATATGATGTAAGTTTTTTAAAAAGACAAATCTTCACCCTGAATTCTCTGGATTGCTCATCCAGTGCTCAGCTCTCCCTTCTATCTCCATATTCCCATTAAAGTTAAAATCCCACATGAAATATCTAATAATCATAGAATCATAGAATAGGCTGGGTTGGAAGGGACCTCAGAGATCATCGAGTCCAACCCTTGATCAATTACCGCCACAGTCACTAGACCATGGCACTGAGTGCCACCTCAAGCCTCTTTTTAAATGTCTCCAGAGACGAAGAGTCCACCACCCCCCCAGGCAGCTCGTTCCAATGTCTGATCACCCTTTCTGTGAAAAATTTCTTTCTAATATCCAGTCTGAACTTCCCCCGGCACAATTTAAGACCATGCCCTCTTGTCTTACTGAGAGTTGCCTGGGAAAAGAGACCAACCCCCGCCTGGCTCCATCCTCCTTTCAGGTAGTTGTAGAGGGCAATAATAATCTTTCAGGATCATTGTAAAGAGGTGGACAGAAAGAGGTGTATCACCTCTCTTGGAGACAGTAAGGGAAAACTTGTATTAAATTTGTATTTAATACAAATACACATCTTTGTCCCCATTGGGATAGGTTTCTTTGAGAAGTTCTAAAAGGAACTTGTGTTTGTGAACATTTCTCATTTTTTATTGACTGCATCTTAGAAATCTGTATAAGAAGTTAAGAAATCCTGCCAGTCACAACTGGTGTAAATGATGGCAAGAATAATGATTATTTATAGTGTAAGCATTTTTTTTTTACATCAGTGATACTTTAGATTCAATCTTCCTACCATCTCTACAAACTTCACTCCTAACAGGTATGGTAGAGTTTTAAATCAAAACTCACCTTACTGAATCACATCTGATCTTTGAGATCTAGGGAAAAGTTTCTTGTTGAGAGGACTATTTCTGGTGATGAAGGGGAAAAAAAAAAAAACTGTAAGAAAGAAAACATTGTTTTAAGAACCCATCAACTTATAACTTCACAATTATATGATTCTTTGGGATGAGGAAAAAAAACACAAGAGGTGATACATGAGTCTGGATTTGGTCAACACTTATACCAATTGCTTTCTCCTTGCACTTCTCCATTAGCTTACATTGAAATTGACTTCCCCATTTCCTTATAATTCTATTTGCTTTACATTCCTCAGCGCATGTAGGTGGAAATTACCTTCAACAAGGTACATAAAATACTTCAAATATTTAAGAAACAAGAAGTAGCATCAGCATCAAATTTTACAGTAACAAACATCTTTGGACAAGAAGTAGGGGTAGTATGAAGAAAACTAGAATACTAGGCTGAAGTTTTCAATTTTTTCCAGCAGTTGATCACAAATACATTTGGTGAAAATCTGGAGGTCAAGGGATATGGGTTTTCATTTCAAATGTTTCAAGTGGGCCTTATTTTCAGAAGCAGGCACAGCAATATTTGTTAAATCAAGCACCACTTATAATGAGTTTTCTCAAGACAAGCCAACTGAAATTAATCATCACTTTTGGAAAACACATTTAGTAACTCCATAGATAAAGGCATAGATCAGGAAGCCGGAATTAACCATCTGTGGTCCTTAAGTACATCAAGTACATTTTACTAGAACTCCTTTTCTGGAAGAGCAAATTAAAAGAGAAGAGATATCTAGGTTCAAAGTAGAAATTAAATGCACTCTCTCCCAAAAGTAAGGTTATAAAAGTTTTTCAACTTCATATTAAAAACTTTGCCCTGAAATATGTAATTAAAGCCAAACTAGGTTTAAACGAAAAAATACTTGTAATATCAAAGTACTCCTATTTTGAAAATTTGATGGCTTTTTTTTTTTTAATTACTACTCCTCCCTCCAGTTTTCTTAGGAAAATAAAAATAAAGAAAAACAATATATCAATTCATATTTAATGATATAAAAAAAAACACAATAAATATACGGTTTCAAAGCTATTTTTTTTTACATGTATTTTCCCTTAACATTGTCTTAAGAATTCAAATGAATATTGAAATCACAGAATTATATTGAAATCGCTGTTTCATTCCCTGTGTGACTCACAAGGGTATAAGAATCCAGGACTGATTTGTTTCAGCCTTTTATACAGATGCATGTATGTATCTGTCTACATCCATGTTTATCATGACATATGGTAATGCTTAACTGTTACTGACATGGGTTTTTTTAGTGGTCAAAAAACCACTGTAGGAATGGGTATTTTCATAAAAGAACTTTTCAAACATCCGTGCCTTAAAACAGAGAAAAAAAATCACAGATATTTATTCCAAACTAATGTAGCTTGCAGCTATTGAAAAGCAAATGCTTCTTCAATCTACAAAAGAATACACAGGAATGAAGTGGATGCAGACCGGTCCTTGAACTCAATAGTCTACGATTTTCTTCTTGTTTGTAGGTAGCGTGGCATTGTTCCCATTAAATTAATGTGTTTAGGATGAGAAGTTCTTATTATTCACATAAGGACTTGAGCTTGCTGAAATTCTTCAGTTGAAACTTTTCTGAACAACATCAAAACATCACTAAACCTGGTTGATGCTACAAACAAAACCTGTAGGATAGATTAAAAAAGGTATTCAGGTGCTTAAATAGGTGGATTTGGAACATTCTGTCATTTACAGATTTTGTCTAAGCACATTAATCACCTAACTCCCATATGTCTCCATCGTTCAAATGAGAACAACGTTTTTTTGTTTACTAATATAACAGAAAATAATGTGCTAAATATTTAAGGTCCACCTGTAACCTTGCAGGGTTAAGAAGTATCTCTCACAGGTAGTTAGCACCATTCACATCAGCTTAATCATACCAAGATTTCAGTGGCAATCCCATTTTTCAAAAGACTTAATTTCTATTCCTTACTAACAGAAGAAAACCAGCAGCTTGTCACTATGGTATTAGGTGGGAGGCAATCTATGGCAGGACTATGAGTCAGTCATTAAGCCTGATGGTCAGTGAAAAACACACCAAACCCCCAAGCCAAACAAAAACCTGTCATAACGACTCGGGCAATTCTATGCAGAGAGAAAATGTGTTACACAATGTACTCAGACTCAAATATATTTCCAGAATATGCTAATATTAAGACAGAGAAAACATCTCAGATACTGCTTCCCTACCTTACTACAGAAAACTCCAAATCTCTGCATCTTACACATTCTTTTAGCAAACTGCATGATGTTTACCCTGAGCTTGTTCCATATTACGGCCATGCCCCACTTTGGGATTTGATTCTGTAAGGTATTTAAGTGGGTTATATTATATCCCTATATATAAAAAAAAAAAAAAAAACAACAAAAATAAAAC
>VWZY01010392.1:49683-152250 GCA_013399075.1 Chloroceryle aenea
GCAGAGTTCTAATGCTCTGTGAGTCATAGCTAATTGAAAATGTACGTTCACTTTTAGAAGATCTAGTCCAAATACAACCCTCACACAATGTGACACTTATGTTCGTAGCAGCTCTGTTTCATATTCAAAAAGATCTCTATGGAAAATATTCACATTAGATGCACTTCTTCACAAAGAAAATCAAAAATAAAGAAGAATTCTAAGCAGAAGAATGAATAATGTCAGTGAAAAACACTGAAGTACTAAAAACATTTACATGAAAATTTGTTAATTCTCTAATTTTAGGATACTCTCCTTTTTCTTGAGTTTGAACACCAAAGCAATGAAGACAACTGTGCACTGTGTGCTGAAAACAATTCTGTCCTGAATACCATACACATTTCAGTTACTACATAATAAATTCACACTGAAAGTGGGCTCTTACTATCAGAGTTTCTACTTTACCCCTTCAGTACAGTGGTGTAGAAATCCAACAGAGTCCCTAAAAACTTTACAAGCTACTTAAATTCTGAGTATTTAAAGAGTCTATAGTTCTTCTATGAACCTTTTGTACAGAGGATTACCTCATCTCAAAGGGTGGTGACACACTGGCACAAGTTGCCCAGGGAAGTTATGGACACTTCCATCCCTAGAAGTGTTCACAACCAAGCTGAATGGGGCTTTGAGCAACCTGGTCTGGTTGGAAATGTCCCTGCCCACGGCAGGGGGGTTGGTACTAAATGAGCTTTAAGGTCCCTTCGAACCCAAACCACTCTATGTTGTGCTGAGGTGAAGACTTCCTAGTGATGTGAGCAGCAGACTGTATGTTGAATAACTCCTACATCTGAATAATGTGCAAGTAAACTAATGATATTCTAATAACTTGCTACCACACCTAGAACAAGGGAGTAGACAAGGAGTATTCATGGTTTTCACAATCTGCTTTCTGAAGCTCCACATCAGTTTTATATTAAGCTTTCTGCACAACCAACCAAAGCCACAAAAAGGTGGGTTTTTTTTCCAGTCTATGTATGCATGTTCGAGACTAGGTAAATGCCAATGCACCTAACTTTCGGGATATTTCTCTGATTTTGCAGAAAGCCAAATTTACCATCTTAAGACGCAATAATTTCATTCCACAACCCCTTGAGAACAACCCCTAAGTATATAAAATAAGAACAGATAAGTTTGAGTACAGAAAGAGCAAATAAGGAGGTACCCATAAAATTCAGTGTTGTTAACATAACCTATTAATTGTGTAACTTGAGGCATTTTATCATCTTTTCTCATCATAATTAAGAAAAATTATGTTCCATGCTCCATTATTTTAAGAATTTAACTATGAAATTGCTGAGATATTGGAGAAGATCTAAGCAGTGAAATGACAAATCCAGTTGTCTTTGTGGACAGCTATTTGAAACATCTTATGTCCACTCCAGTTTTCTTTAGTGAAATATGTTGACATGCTTTCTATATTATTAACTAGCTAATAAATGGTAATGTACTGGTTTGAGTGAGAACAGAACTAATTCTGTTCAGTGATTTTACTTTCCAGCTCAGCTCTTCTAACTGTCTGCACTGTCTGCAGTCAGCAGCGTTTTCCCAGGCAGTGTCTGCTGCTGGNGTTCCTCAGAACATGAAGGAGGACTCTGTCCATTCTGCCTTTGATCCCAATCAGTGTGTTCCTGAATCCGGTACCAGAATCCACTTCCTGAGCACAGCTCCCGTCTGCCGCAGGGTCCAGTCTGGGACTCCCATGGGGCCTGCTCCACACCACCAGTGGTGATGGTGATGTAATTACCATCAGGGGGTTGGGTTCAATACTGGTTTTATATATATTTTATTATTATCATTTTCATGAAAGCTGTTCTAATTTCCTTTTCCAATCACTAAGCCTCTCTCCCTTATTCCCTTTCTATTGCCCGCTGGGGCGGGCAGGGGGGTTAACACAGAGTGTCTGTTATAGGTCAATGGGGCTGCCCTGACCCTAAACCATGACAAGTAAGAAAATCAACAAATGAACAAGATTCAATAAATTTCTCCATTTACAAAGAAACTAAAGGGCATTGAACTCTGACAAAAGCTGTAATCAAATGTAGCAACAAGACACAATTTGAAAGATTTTCTTCTTTTCAATACTCAAAAAAAATGAATCAGCATTAAAATTCAGTTCTTTTTTCTTATGCTTCTGCACACACAATAATGGGTACTAGTCACTCAAAAGTATAGATGGACAGACCATCATTACGTGTTGCTGTTAAACTTTGCAAAACATATCTCAGCAACCATTAACAATAACTAGAAGAAATATTTATTTGAGATCACGGAGTCACAAAGGCACAGTGACACGTTCTTGGCATGATTGAGAAATGGGTTTTGGCCTGGGGGAGGCCTCCTGTATTTGTCCTGCAAGTCCAGCTAATAAGGCAGGACAGTCATTAAAGTTGGCCAAATTAATACAACATGAAGAGGAGAATCTGCAGATGCAGTGACAGAGAGAAAAGTAGGTCACACTCACACAATTTAAATAGAAACAGTCTAGACAGCATTAGCATGAGCCTTGCTGGTCTCATACTAAAACCCACAACACAAATCTGTAACATCTATTATGACTGCTGATAAAGATAAGAATAACTAACATTAAAAGACCATAGATATATGTAAAGTGAGAAAGAAATCACTTTAGCTAGTATTCAGTGAATGAAAAAGGTTTACAGCATACCCTGTAAATACCATCATTTCTAACAGGATTAAAAATAACTAATTTAACAATCATTTTGAGGTCATACCTTTAAATTCAAATGCTGGTGTCTCGGAGTGAGAACAGAGTAACAACATTTTACAAGACTATTCAAAAGCCTTTTTTTCTCTAAAGCTCTTGGTAGAACACAGCACTTAAAAAAAAAACAACCCAAAAAACACCAAAAAAAACCACAACAACAAACCCCCCACCAAAAAGCTGTTGGTATAAAGGAGTAAGAAGGTCTTGTCCACTCTGCCCTCACCTTCTCTCTTTACTTTGGTTTATTGAAAAGGATACTACTGTAATGTTGAGTGGAAATGGGAAGCAGTGATGACATGACAAAAAAACCCCAAATGAAATATGAAATACATAATATGAAATGCTGAACTAAGAAAAATGGATATTCGTTCATTTTTTGCAGGCAAGAGGTTTCCTCAGTAAGGGGACAAACAGATTTTCAAGTTCAAAAAAATATTCCTGATTTTCCTTTTTTTAAAAATGAAAATCAATTTTGTGAAAAAATGTTTTAGCAAAACTTTTCCTTTTCTTCATGGCAAGAAAAAACAAGGCAGAGAACAACTAAATTAAAAGCTAAGTAGTTTTAGAAATGGAGATCAATATATAAAAAAAAAAAATTCCGACTTAAAAAAATAAAATTGAACATTTTTAATTAAATAAATGAGGTCATTAAAATTCAAACATTTTTAAATAACCCTCCTTTTTTTTTTTTTTTTTTATAAAAACTATTTATTCCTCCCTCCTCATTAAGTTCTATGTTGTTTTAAGTGTAGAATAGATCAACTTTCCTGGTATTCCCAAACAAATAGTCGTTCTGTTCTCAATGAGGTAAAAGCCCCTTTGCAGCACAGCTAGGAAAACAGTAAAGATTATTCCAAAATGACAAAGTGAAATTTTAGAATCTAGAAACAAGGTAAACATTGAAGCATTAATTATTTTTTTTAAAGAACTACCATTAGAAAAGTAACAATACTAGATATTGACAATTTTTTTCTGATGGTCACAGAATTTCTCAGCAACTTAAATGAAAACGGATTTATCCACATGACTTGGCCAAATACATATCTATATACTAACTTCTTATAGTTGTTTCCAGCTATCAAGATTCAAATATAGTTTTGTTCTCCACAACCACAAGTGTCTGAGCAGTGTGTCTCTTAAAGGCAAAAGCCATGATGCCATAGATCCTCTGTCCTGAAGATGTCAAAATGAAACCACAGCATTAAGCAGTATCTTACTTGAGGTCTAAAATACAACAAAGTAATTTAGATATTTAAACCACAAGCTTGTTTCAGGGGAAAAAAAAAAAAAAAATTACTTGGGAGAGTTCTGAGGAATAAACTGACAATATTATAAACCCCAATATCAAAAGCTATACAAGTTGAAAGGCATCTGTCTTGGACATATTTTCATATGATTGTTAGTCATGGATTTAAACCAAGATTCTCCCTGGGAGATTAAACAGCTTAACAGCCAGATGCTGTAAAGCAGTGTCTGGCATATGTAGAGTTGATGAAGTTACCAACTTTGAAGTGAACAGGAGTGACTACAAATGTTCCCAGTCATTACACTCAAAACAGCAGAATGTATAGGTAAAAAATTTTAGTTGAGTAGTGTGTGGCTTAAAGCAAAAGTAAATACCAACTGGTACATGGACACTTACGACTGAGTGGGTTATTCGGATATCCAGTTACTCTGCTTCCAATTCTTCAAAATTATACCACTGTAGTCAAGAGAATAGACTTCTGCAGTGCACTTAGGAAGAGTTACTTCTTGTTCTGACAGGCCAGTAACAGAGCCTTCCCATTTTACTGAAAAATATTATATAAGTATAGGAAGTTGATTCTTCTGTTCTCATACCCTGGCTTGATTCAAATAGCACCAAAAAGATGGCCCCAATTGCTACTTATGTTAATAAATCTGTCAAAATTATAGCATTTAATGTCAAAAAATATTTTTTTATGAATTCTAATGAGATCTGCCTGATACAATGCCTCGGAGAGAAGGATCCCCCCAGATTTCCAGGGTCAGTCATAGGACGTGAACAGACAAATTTCTTCCCCAACATCGTTACATTAACTTTGCAGATAATGTAACAATATTTTGATTTTCATTGCAAAGTAGCTTTTTGGATGCATCTTTGCTACGAATAAGTGACATGAATCATGTCCTGATCTCCATCAAAATACCTCATTTTGTACTCAATAGAGAAGCCCATAAAAATAAATCCTTCCTCATTTTCCAGAGCAAAATTTCAGCAAAACACTGCCAGCTACTTTTACAAAATTTCCAAAATCTGCTTTTCAAAGTTCTTACCGGTAGCATCTACCAAAGAGCACTGACTATTTTGTTCAACAGTGCAGGATTTAATTAGAAACAAATCCACACACGCAAAATTACTCCTGAGAGAACATTCCCAATCCCTTTAACAAAATTTCAGGCAACTGAAAACTACCTGCAGGCAGACACATATACAGTATTCTATAGCTTACTTACAAGTTACCTGCATCAATTAGGATGCACCCATTGTTTCTCTTTACAACTGCAATACCACCAGTTCTTTTCTCCCATGCAATTCACAACATGGACCGTCAGACCAACAATTATGTTTTGACAGATGGGGGTACCATTGCTGCAGTGATGACACTATAGAAAACCCTCTCCTAGCAAGCCAGTGAGCTATCCCAGAAAGACGAAAGCATTCTTTATCACCTCAATGAAATAGATTAGCATGTTTCTCTTACCTCTCAAGGGACAGATGCCAGTGTCATAGGCAACATCAAGCTTAGAACACCGGCTAGCATTTTTTTTGCAGGGGGACAGAGACTCTGACACCCACAGAGGAAAAGGTTACGGTTCAACTCCTATAAGCAGTCCCTTTGGAGACCTCTTACAGGGTTTACTGAATGTCAGAGAATTTTGCTGTCTCTGTCTGCTTGACTTGCACTGCAGCTAGACAGCAGGATTTCAGCCTACAGTGTGCCTCCTTCTATCAGCTCCTAAATTCAATTAAAAGTGCCTATGGCGCTTCTCTGCTAGGAAACATTTAGCACTGCCACAGACACTCATTCCGAGAAGAAGTCATTTCAAGGCACCAGAGTGCTTTTTAAAGCCTTGGCTGTGCATGAATGAAGGCCAAGAGCCCACAAGTACCTGCACGTAGTCATTAGCAGAAAAAAACAAGTTACCAGTGGCCTCCACACACTGACCTAGGGATGACAAAAGAAACAATGCCCATGGCTGCTTTTGATGACAAACCTATTATTCTGACAAAGCACCTCTGGCCACATTCATATTTTACACAAGGCACACTTTTCCTTCATCTTTTGTTTTTTCCCTATGTCTGCTGTACATATAGAGGCGCAAAAGAGAAGGGTGCAGCCATATGTTCCTCTCTGGCCAGTGAGATCTCCCATGAATGTACAACTAAAACCTATCTGATAGGCCATTTCAGTTTCAAAGACCCAGCTTGTCATTTCACCTACTGACATACAAGCAAATCTGTGGTCACTCCAACCTAATCCTGGAGCCATTCTCCTTGGCCGCGTATCCACTACGTCTCATTTACCCAGAAGAAAGACAGGTCATCTACAGTTTCCCCTCATAAGTTAATTACAACAGTTTTCTGAGTCAGACCAAGGCAGTGAGAACACAGGTTTGAAATTTAAATGAAGCTCAAATCTTTACCCTGAGTGAATAATTAGTATATTTCTCAAATACAAATAGTAAGATTCCACAGAAGTGCAAATTCTCTTTTGTAATGTTGTCATTGCCCTGTATCATTCTTACATGAAAACTGTGGCTTCAATTGCCCTCTTAAGTCAAGCACAAATAGTACTTTTGAGCAGGTTCAGGTTTTGTCAGAGTTCCATGTTGAGCTGATAGTATTAAAACTGCAGTTGTGATGTATAAACAGAAGCTGTACAAGATTTATCCAAATTCTACCTTCATTTGCACTCAGAGAACTTCACAGGTACTAAATAACTTCCATAAATTTTATCCCAAAATTATTATTTTAATTGGCAACAGAAGTTGTAAATCAATTTTTACTTAAGAACAAAGAAATAACAGGAACTACCATAAGCACTTCATCCCTTAAAACCTCATCAAGATATAAAGCCAGAGTGGGACCAGACAGTAAGTGTAAAAAATATAAACATTCATTTAGTTAACCCCTTTGAAGGTGCTTTCCCAGTAACATTACTAACTGTCAGCCAGGAAATGATGGAATATAACATACTATCTTCTGGTGTCTGTTTAGTACCTTATGTGAAAACAGGTAGTGTTCTCAACTTCATCAGTTCCTAACATTTTTGAGAGGTATCTGCTTTATAGCTGATTCAGAAGGAAGCCAGTGACAGGCGGGGTCACAACTCACCCCCTGAAAGTGATTCCTTCTGACTCAGTTGTGTCAGTAGAGAAGGAAGCTTTCTTCAGCTTCTAGTTTGCCAGTCCAATAAGTTTTAAAATATCTCTTATGATTCACAAAGAAAGAGGACATAGAGAACAACAACAGAAGATGCAGAATTGCTTGAAAACACTGAGGTTATTGAAAGGGAAAACAGTAGGATATAAAAATCTATCTTTTTTTCCTTCATCTTTCAAGAAAAAATGGATTTATGGTCAGAGTGGAATTTAATAAGAAAATTCTGACCAAGTGCCACATACTGAAAAATCTTAAATTTCCAATGATCTTTCTGTAATGGCTAACTGCAGAATTCATATTTAAAAGCATGATTAAGAGGATTAAGAAGATAAACACAATTTCAGACTGTGAGAGTATTCTAATCAATAGATTAGTTTTATTTAGAAGACAAATTTGTCCCCAGCTGAAAAGTGTTTATTTCTTCAGTAGTTTTAAGTCAATTCCATTATACCTCTTGGAAAAAAAGACTTGTAACAAAGTAAGGATATTAAGCAGAAAGTCTTAAAAGAAAACTTACTTTTGGCAATTTAATTAATCTATCCTTCAGCTACACAATCTTGGAAGCAGGATGTTCAAGTAAACAAAAGCTACTGTATTCACAACAAGCTCAAGAGGAATGCCAGGAGTCCTCCACCATGTAGTGCAGAATCCCTCCTTGTGGAAGGCACTGCTGAAGGCTGTGGCTATGCTGAAGGCACCTGTCTATGTTCCTAACTGCACTCAGATGAAAGAAGGCAGAGATGAGAATTACTCAAAGTGAAACCACTACGATGCTCTTCTGTTTTCTATCATAAATCAAGGCTAAAAAGCTTTTCTAATTTTTCAGTGGTTGCCAATAGAAACAATTAGACACTCCTACCAGGCTGGTTGGCTGAGATGTACTAGGATGCTACAAGGAATAGTTTTTTTCCAAGAAATATGCTGGAATCAAGAGGAGAATAAAGAAATAATTACTTTCTTCTTATCCTAATGTAAATGCACAATTTTGTTTAAAGAAGGGTGGGGGAAGACTTCTAGACCTGGGGTCTGAGGCCTCCAGGTCTTCCTGTCCCACCGCGATCATGCAGGAGGCTCACTTGAGAACTCTGCTTGTTTGCAGCAACAGCACAGCCACCTGCTCACCTGTCTGGGGAATATGGGTCTCAAGAAAAGAGGAATCAGTGAACTCATTTCTGTATTGACCCTTTCTGAGACCCACTCAGCTTCTGACCACAGCCAGGCACAGAGCTGAGAGGCAGGCAGTCTGCTGCTCACACTTCCACAACTGCCTGACCTTTCCTCTAAGCACATGAGCCTACAGCAGATCCAGCCTCAGCAGCCTTTTGGGGCCACAGCCTTTGTTGAGTTTTATCCAACCATCACTGTTCTAAGCCTCAAACAAATCCTTCAGTGCTGCTCTTCTGATCATGAAGTAATTACCTGGTCCTTATTCAGGCCAGTTTGAAGTCATGGGTGGAACTGGTCAAAAAGGTTAAGGAGTCAAAAAATCAAACTAAAACTTGTTTTCAGTCAGTTTTCCTGCCTTCACTTCCAGATGGAGTCAGCAACTTGATAAGTCTGACAGGCAACTGGACTGAGTCTATCAGATGGTCAACTGATCACTTTGCCAAAAAGTTTAGGGATAAAAAACAGATGCATATTCTATTAACATTAAAATACATAGACTAGAGACAGATGTCTGAAACGACACAGTAAAACACACTAGAGTGGGCATAAGAACCAGAGACTTTTCTCTCTAAGCAGAGTGACTGGTGACTACGAACATTAAAGAGTTTCATGTGGAGTTTTAGTCCAGGGAAGCAGTTTGTAAACCAGAACAGAAGACATTTATTTGAAGAACTGATTTATGCTCTCTCCAAAAGACAGTATTTGATTAATTAGCTAGAGAAGCATACACTAAGAAGTCCTGGAATATCTGTACACTATGCTCTGCCTTGTTCCAAGCACACTTTTGTTCAGCTCAAGCTGGATAAACACCAAAATCTGAGACATTTGCAGGTCACAACTTGATTAATTTCAAGTAGGTTCAAACTGCTGAGCTGCCTGAATTTATTCATTCGTGATGCTGTTATACTCAGTGCAGATCCCACAGGATCCTTCAACAGCCTTTCACTGAGGGTTACCTTGCCCCTACCTTTCTCTTTACTACACAAAGAGGCTTAGAAAGAGTCATAGAATTGTTTAGGTTGGAAGAGATCTTTAAGATCATGGAGTCCAACCATTAACCCAGCACTATCAGGTCACCTCACAATCAGCGTCCTGAACAGGCCAAAGTCTGCCCTTCAGAAGCCCACAGAAGTCTTTCTGCTGACTTCCCTTGTTATTTCACCAAGCACTGAGAACTCTGTCATTTCACAGTCCACTGTCACAAAGCCAAACACAGCCTCCAAGCACCGCATCACCCACCAGTCCTTCTCTTTGTAAACAGCAGCAATGCACCTCCTCTAGGAGGTTCACTTACCAGCTGCCTCAGGAGGTTCTCTTCCACACACTTGAGGAACCTCCTGGACTGTTTCCTCTTTGCTGTGTTCTATTTCCAGCAGACATCTGGAAGCTTGAAGTCCCCCATGAGAACAAGGGCTGGTAATTTTATGACTTCTGCTAGCCACTTGTAGAATGCTTCATCTGCCTCTTCATCCTGGTTGGGTGGTCAATCAGAGACTCCTGACAGAATATCTGCTTATCTGCCTTATTGGCCTTCCCTCATAAGCACTTGATCTTACCATCACAATCGTTGAGCTCTACATAGTAGAAACGCTTCCTAACATACAGAGGCGACCCCACCACCTCTCCTTCCCTATCTGTTCTGAAGAGCTGCAAACATCATTCCAGTCATGAGAGTCATAAAGTCATCCCACTACATTTCTGTGATGGCAACTGTGTCACAGATGTCCTGCTCTTCTAGCTCATCTTGTTTGCTGCCCAGGCCGTGCACACTGCTGTAGAGGGACTTGAGCTGGGCTTTCAATTTCACCCCCAACACTGGCGTGCCTCCCCAGGCTTGTCTCTAGTGAGCCTGCATTTATCCTCTTCCCCCTTTGAACCCTCTCAGTGAGCTCTGTCAACTCGTGAGCAAGAACCCTTTTCCCTCTTTGAGACAGCTAGCCTGGTGCCATGTAAACCTCCCCGTGATCAAAAAACCCAAATTCCACCGGTGGCAGCAGCCTCTGAGCCACAAGTTAATCAGTTGTGTTCTGCTTTTCAGTATCCTTCCCTGCCACTGAAGGAGTAACTTGTGTTCTTGATCCTTCAACCAATCACCCCAGTGCCCCAAGTTCTTTTTAATCACTTTTGGGCATCTATCCACTACCAACCTGCATTACCAGTAGCAGGTAGTAACCAGAGGACCACACCAAACCATGAGTTTCCTGGTGATGTCTCTAACCTGGGCCCCGGGGAGGCAGTACCTACCTGCGGGATGGATCCGGTTGGTACTCCGTTCCCTCAGAAGGAAATCATCTACAACAATGACCCTTCTTTTTCTGTTAACAGAAGCAGCCCTCGTGTGTGGGGCTGGCAGACTCACACCAGGCAAGCCCCTCCATGGGCCTTCACCTACATCCTCATTTGCCTGGCCCTCGGGTTCCAGAGCCCCAAACCCGCTGTATAAGGGCAACCAGGAAGGTGAGGGAGGCCAGGAGGGGATTCACTTGCTCCCAGTGTTGGGACCTGTTTCCATTGGCCCCCATCTCAAGTCCAGGCAGCAAGAGGGGAGGGGACCCTCCACTTCTTGTTGCTGGTTTCTCCATGTTTCAATCTCCCACAGTTGTTTCAGCAACACCCTCAGCCATGTCATCCTCTCGACCTGACAACATCTCAGACTTATATAGAACGACAGAATCATTTCAGTTGGAAAACACCTTCAAGACTGTCAAGTCCAGCTGTTAGCCCAGCACTGCCAGGACACCACTAAATAGTAAAGAATAAGGATGATAAATGCTACATTGGCTACTTTGGTATTTATTTCATTTCACATGAAATTAATTTGTTGATACTTCAAATTCTGAGACACAGAAAAAGACCAAAATCTCATATTTACGTTCTCAGGGGGAAAAAAAAAACAACTATTAACATTGTTTGTGTAGAACATTCTCTGAGAATATTATTTTAGTAAAATTTATCCTAATTCCTGTTATCAGATGAAGAAAATGTGCAGATAATTAAAGAAATACATATCTATTTATTTCATCTCCACCTGTATCTTTTTTGAATCAAGAATTAGTCAAGACTGTTATTTAAAAGGTATTTTCACTTCTCCATTTGGGCTCTTTGTCAGCTCAAAAATCTGACTAAGATTTAAAATTGTGTATCAACAGCTAAGTTATATTCATGACTGAGGGAAGCAGCTTCACTTCTGAAAGCAAAAGCCCTCCAGAACAAGACATTCAAACATATACAGTTGGGGTGCTTTTAACTTCTCCATCGTTACATGTAGCCCATGTGTTCTAATTCACACACAGACTCTGTATGTGTATATATACTCACTATACATTGGGATGTATGTAGAGAGTTAGCATAATAACATTGGTCTTACATTTACTGAAAAAGCAGCAGATGACCACTGATGTCAGTACACTGATATTAAAGAGTTTACTATTCAGGTTTTCCCTCTGAAGCAGACTTTTTTAAAAGAACCTATTTCAATGTCATGTTTTTACAAATTAAGCCATAGTTCTCTTCCCCCTCCTCTGTAGTAGGTACTTTATTGGACCAATTCATGTAGATTTAATAGTGTGTCTGTGCTATATAAGGAAATAATTTTAATTTAGCCATCTGCCCCAGAAAATACTTCAGTATAATATATCTCCAAGGCCATACTCAGACTTACACTCAGAGACATCAGGGAAGATATCTAATGGAAGTTTATGAGGGCAGCAGATGTTCNGTTCTGAAGAGCTGCAAACATCATTCCAGTCATGAGAGTCATAAAGTCATCCCACTACATTTCTGTGATGGCAACTGTGTCACAGATGTCCTGCTCTTCTAGCTCATCTTGTTTGCTGCCCAGGCCGTGCACACTGCTGTAGAGGGACTTGAGCTGGGCTTTCAATTTCACCCCCAACACTGGCGTGCCTCCCCAGGCTTGTCTCTAGTGAGCCTGCATTTATCCTCTTCCCCCTTTGAACCCTCTCAGTGAGCTCTGTCAACTCGTGAGCAAGAACCCTTTTCCCTCTTTGAGACAGCTAGCCTGGTGCCATGTAAACCTCCCCGTGATCAAAAAACCCAAATCCCACCGGTGGCAGCAGCCTCTGAGCCACAAGTGAATCAGTTGTGTTCTGCTTTTCAGTATCCTTCCCTGCCACTGAAGGAGTAACTTGTGNAGCATTCCAGGCATGAGAGTCATAAAGTCATCCCTCTACATTTCTGTGATGGCAACTGTGTCACAGATGTCCTGCTCTTCTAGCTCATCTTGTTTGCTGCCCAGGCCGTGCACACTGCTGTAGAGGGACTTGAGCTGGGCTTTCAATTTCACCCCCAACACTGGCGTGCCTCCCCAGGCTTGTCTCTAGTGAGCCTGCATTTATCCTCTTCCCCCTTTGAACCCTCTCAGTGAGCTCTGTCAACTCGTGAGCAAGAACCCTTTTCCCTCTTTGAGACAGCTAGCCTGGTGCCATGTAAACCTCCCCGTGATCAAAAAACCCAAATTCCACCGGTGGCAGCAGCCTCTGAGCCACAAGTTAATCAGTTGTGTTCTGCTTTTCAGTATCCTTCCCTGCCACTGAAGGAGTAACTTGTGTTCTTGATCCTTCAACCAATCACCCCAGTGCCCCAAGTTCTTTTTAATCACTTTTGGGCATCTATCCACTACCAACCTGCATTACCAGTAGCAGGTAGTAACCAGAGGACCACACCAAACCATGAGTTTCCTGGTGATGTCTCTAACCTGGGCCCCGGGGAGGCAGTACCTACCTGCGGGATGGATCCGGTTGGTACTCCGTTCCCTCAGAAGGAAATCATCTACAACAATGACCCTTCTTTTTCTGTTAACAGAAGCAGCCCTCGTGTGTGGGGCTGGCAGACTCACACCAGGCAAGCCCCTCCATGGGCCTTCACCTACATCCTCATTTGCCTGGCCCTCGGGTTCCAGAGCCCCAAACCCGCTGTATAAGGGCAACCAGGAAGGTGAGGGAGGCCAGGAGGGGATTCACTTGCTCCCAGTGTTGGGACCTGTTTCCATTGGCCCCCATCTCAAGTCCAGGCAGCAAGAGGGGAGGGGACCCTCCACTTCTTGTTGCTGGTTTCTCCATGTTTCAATCTCCCACAGTTGTTTCAGCAACACCCTCAGCCATGTCATCCTCTCGACCTGACAACATCTCAGACTTATATAGAACGACAGAATCATTTCAGTTGGAAAACACCTTCAAGACTGTCAAGTCCAGCTGTTAGCCCAGCACTGCCAGGACACCACTAAATAGTAAAGAATAAGGATGATAAATGCTACATTGGCTACTTTGGTATTTATTTCATTTCACATGAAATTAATTTGTTGATACTTCAAATTCTGAGACACAGAAAAAGACCAAAATCTCATATTTACGTTCTCAGGGGGAAAAAAAAAACAACTATTAACATTGTTTGTGTAGAACATTCTCTGAGAATATTATTTTAGTAAAATTTATCCTAATTCCTGTTATCAGATGAAGAAAATGTGCAGATAATTAAAGAAATACATATCTATTTATTTCATCTCCACCTGTATCTTTTTTGAATCAAGAATTAGTCAAGACTGTTNCGGGCCCTCGGGTTCCAGAGCCCCAAACCCGCTGTATAAGGGCAACCAGGAAGGTGAGGGAGGCCAGGAGGGGATTCACTTGCTCCCAGTGTTGGGACCTGTTTCCATTGGCCCCCATCTCAAGTCCAGGCAGCAAGAGGGGAGGGGACCCTCCACTTCTTGTTGCTGGTTTCTCCATGTTTCAATCTCCCACAGTTGTTTCAGCAACACCCTCAGCCATGTCATCCTCTCGACCTGACAACATCTCAGACTTATATAGAACGACAGAATCATTTCAGTTGGAAAACACCTTCAAGACTGTCAAGTCCAGCTGTTAGCCCAGCACTGCCAGGACACCACTAAATAGTAAAGAATAAGGATGATAAATGCTACATTGGCTACTTTGGTATTTATTTCATTTCACATGAAATTAATTTGTTGATACTTCAAATTCTGAGACACAGAAAAAGACCAAAATCTCATATTTACGTTCTCAGGGGGAAAAAAAAAACAACTATTAACATTGTTTGTGTAGAACATTCTCTGAGAATATTATTTTAGTAAAATTTATCCTAATTCCTGTTATCAGATGAAGAAAATGTGCAGATAATTAAAGAAATACATATCTATTTATTTCATCTCCACCTGTATCTTTTTTGTATCAAGAATTAGTCAAGACTGTTATTTAAAAGGTATTTTCACTTCTCCATTTGGGCTCTTTGTCAGCTCAAAAATCTGACTAAGATTTAAAATTGTGTATCAACAGCTAAGTTATATTCATGACTGAGGGAAGCAGCTTCACTTCTGAAAGCAAAAGCCCTCCAGAACAAGACATTCAAACATATACAGTTGGGGTGCTTTTAACTTCTCCATCGTTACATGTAGCCCATGTGTTCTAATTCACACACAGACTCTGTATGTGTATATATACTCACTATACATTGGGATGTATGTAGAGAGTTAGCATAATAACATTGGTCTTACATTTACTGAAAAAGCAGCAGATGACCACTGATGTCAGTACACTGATATTAAAGAGTTTACTATTCAGGTTTTCCCTCTGAAGCAGACTTTTTTAAAAGAACCTATTTCAATGTCATGTTTTTACAAATTAAGCCATAGTTCTCTTCCCCCTCCTCTGTAGTAGGTACTTTATTGGACCAATTCATGTAGATTTAATAGTGTGTCTGTGCTATATAAGGAAATAATTTTAATTTAGCCATCTGCCCCAGAAAATACTTCAGTATAATATATCTCCAAGGCCATACTCAGACTTACACTCAGAGACATCAGGGAAGATATCTAATGGAAGTTTATGAGGGCAGCAGATGTTCATTCCTGCTGTTAGATGTTGGTGACATCTGAAGCTTTACCACTAAGGAACCCATGAACAGAAGACATCACAGGAGCAGCATGCAAAATTCCTGCAAATGCACTCATTATTAAAATTTCCTGCAAATCAGCTCATTATTAAAAAAAAATGGTAGGAATTTATGTGCAGGTAATTCTAGGAGCTTCTTTAGTAGTTTAGTTTACTTTTCTTTGGTACATTCCCTTCTCTTACTTCTACACAAGACTGGAAATTGCCCTACTGGTCAGGCTCATTTTAGGAAAGCAAAACATGTGACACTGTGTAAGGCTTTAGGGGCTTGGAGGACTCTACATAAGCTGAAGGTTCTTGTAATGAAGTATCTTCAACTAGAGCACAAGTTATTTACTCACCTATTTTCTTCTGTGGGATCTAAAATTTACTGAGTAGAATGGCTGTTGTTTTCATTTATGTAAAGCTGTTTTGTTTGGTTTAGGTTGATGTTGGTTTTTTGTTTTGTTGTTTTGGGTTTTTTAAATATATATTTATAAATATGTATTTCAGATTAAACAGCTGATACCAGAAAAGTGTATGCCCTTTTTGTAGCAAAAAATGCACCATAAAAATATTCTTAACTGATTTATAAACCCAGGTTCTGTTTTCCAAAGTAACAGCAGCACTTACAGACCTAAAACTAATTGATTGGCTATGGGACTCTGGTTTCTACTTATGTAATTAATTTATGATTATGACATCTAGGCTCCTAAGTCACATAAGAACTACTTAGAGAGTTTCCATTTAAGATTCATTAATAATTAAATCCACAAAGATTAAATGAACAAATATGTGACAGATACACTGAGAGATAAGAAGTTATTAGCAAGGCTTGCTCATAGTTGTGGGCTGATGCACCTCTGTTCTGCTTTCTGGACTGCCACTTCCATACAAAACATTCCCAGGTACTAACCTTTCTAGGAGCAAATATGATTTTATCATATCAATACAATTTAAGAGCATCTAGTACTGATCTTGTTGATGCAGCTTTTTTTTTTGAGGGGAGAAATGGGATACAGGAATGGCAGTTATCATGACGATTTCAATGAAGTGAAAAGATGTTCCAGGTTTTGATGAAGGAAACTAGGGATTTGACATCTGCCAAAAGCCACACAGACCAAAATATACAGTGAGAACCGCTATCAGTAGGTGCTATCTTTTAGTCACTAGATTTATACCACATATATGAAAAAATCTCGCTAGCTTCCATTACTCAAGTGACTGTATATTTAACTTGGCAGGGAAAACAAAAGGGAAACAAAAGACGACTGCAACTTTTCCAGGAGTTTCTTTTTTGTTTTGTTTTTAACAGCCATTACTAAATTAAACTCTGCAATAGTAGATCCTTTCAAGGGACTTTAGTGAGCTTTAGATGGAGTTTTTAGTGACCAATGAATAAAAAAAGAATATAATGTCTTATGTTAAGAATTCAGGCTTCTGCAACAATTACTTGGTGTGAAAATATATTCACACAGTATTTGCAAAGCTGCTTTCTTTATAGTTCACTTCATAGTACATGTACATATGTACATTTTAAAGGTTTATATTAACTGGAGAGCAGATAGAAGACAGAGTGACCAATTTCTTGACTATATTATTTTAAGGAAACACTGAGCTCCCTCCACAGTCCACAGCATTCAGTTGAAATACTGTTCTATGCAAAGAGCAAATGAAAGGCACAGCAGAGCAAATTATTCATGACTTTACTAGAGGTGACAATAATAATTACACAAGTCAAAATTTTTCCCCTTTTATGTATTCCCCCCCTTCTATGCATTTGCATCTCATTTTCAATATAATTTGGTTTCTAGCCAAATACTTCTGTTTTGGTATTTTCAAGTTTTCATTTTTGTTGTTGTTATGACTTATTGTGGGCAATGCAGCAGTAAAACAAAGTGAACAACCAACCTCCAGACAAGTATGTGCAAAATCGACCTCATTTTCATGGTGTCATTTCTTTTTGCCTTGGAAATTTTCCACTTTATTTGAGCTCTTATGCTTAGTGTTTTGTACAGCATGATTGAATGGGAAAATCCCTGCAGCCTAGAAATGTTCCTTCACATATCCAGTTCCTAACTAGTCCCCTTAACCTGCATCTATTTCCTTTTTTCAATATAAGAAAAAAGAAAAAGGTCTTTATATGAGTAAAAACAATCTTGCCAGAACATCATTCTGTTTCCAGCTCCTTTAACCTTTAAAAACTGTTTTGCAGTGTAGAATAATGGGGCCACAGACACTGTTAACCAGTCGCGACTCCTCATTTTTCTTGAGGAATTATATTCTGATTCCCTGCCCTGACTTTATTGGACTCCAAATGCCCACAAATAGCCTTAATGGCATAATAAAGTATTATTGGCTGTATAAATGCAACACTGATAGTGAACAACTAACTAGGCCCCAGAAACTCACTCTTTTATTTCACACAGCTAAGTCTGACTCTTAATCTTCTAGATAAATCCTCACGGCTGGGTGGAATACTCTCCAAATCAACCCTCTGGAAATTTCAGCTGAAAAATGAGGTAATGCAACACAACCGCCTTTTGACTAAACTGCTGCTACACTTCTACTAAACTACAGCATAAGAAGGAGCTTACCTCAAAATACCATCTTGCAGGGTAAACTACATCTTTGTGCTTTGGCAGTTAGTGACTAAGAATGTAAATCAAATGAATAGATGGGCTAGATAAAACTATATTAAGGATAAATTAAGTATTGATAAGCTTGACAAATCATGATATTACTCTGGTGTGCCACAACACAGAAGGACATATGGCAGAACCAAATGTCATTTAGAATGCTGTAATGTGCTACAGACTTGAATCAGCCTAGGGATAAGACAAGAATCCTAAATAACAAAATTAAAATCTGGAACATTGTTCTTGAGTAGTGAAAACTTTCAGCTTTTACTTCTAGTCTGGCAAGATTTAAGACTTCAAAAAAATAAAATTAAAAAAATAAAATTAAAACAAACCCACAACCTAGTAAATACGATTACTACCCTTCTTCTTTATCACTGTATTAATCAAAAATACCTCTCACTTTAAATAGCTGAACATGAGAAAATGGAATGGGGACAAATTTCAAAGCAAGATTAGTAACTGACATTCAAATTGTTATTTTCTGAAATTAAGATCAATGTCTTTGATTCAGGCAGGAAGACCCGTCGTTACATGATCATATGCATGAACATACATAGAAACAGTAAGAGAAGTTTTCTGCTTTGGATAGTAATAATTAGTCTAGAGAAAAGGATGCTAAGAGGATGCTTCTTTCTCTTTACCTGAAGGAAGGTTGTAGTGAGGTGGGTGCTGGCCTCTTCTGCCAGATAGCTAGTGGTAGGACAAGAGGAAATAGGTTTAAGTTGCACCAGGGGAGGTTTAGGAAACATTTTTTTACTGAGTATGTAGGCATTGGAACAGGGAGGCAGTGGAATCACTATCCCAGGAGGTGTATTCATAAAACATCTAGATGTGGCACTTGGTTGAACAGGACATGGCTGAACAATCATGATAACATTTAGTAGACGGTCAGACTTGACGATCTTGAAGGTCATTTCCAACCTTAATGATTCTAGTTCTAATAAAAGAATGGTCCAGTTACAGATCCTGTTTTCTAAACCACTGGATGTTTGTATATAAACAATTAAAAGTATAGGTCTCCAGTTCTTTAAAGAGACGCTTTTTTCTACAAACAAATCATAAACTTTTCTTACATATTTTCATCTAAAAAGAGATGTGTAGTTAGAACTGACTTCATAACTTTAAGATACGATTTCTCTACTTCCAGAAGAAAACAAGTATCATCAGAAACATGGTAGAAGCAGATATGATGTAATGGTTAACAGAGTAACACAACCATTTAATAAATCACATGCTGCAGTTGTCATACACATTTTCACTTTCACAAGATCAGGGATCTACCTTCTGTTCCAAAATCTACAATTTTCACAAGCTGTCAGGATTTGACAAGGAGCGCATCTAGGAAAGCATCAGAAAAGAAACATGAATTATTTGCTCCATGTAAGCACCTGACATCTGGATCTCAATTGAGACATGACCCTGAGAAATGAAGGAATCTGCATTACAGCGATAATAACATTTTCCATTTCAGATGGAGCCAAAAGCAGGAGAAAATACATGTTAAAAAATAAATAAAAAGAAAATTAAAGTATTACATAACCTTGACTTCTAAAGTAAACCAGTGGTGGTTAGTGTATTTAGTGCTATCTAAACTGGCAGCTCTGGAGACTGATGTAATTTTCTTTAGCTAGAATGCAAGCAGAGTGTCTCACAAGCTTTCCAATGTAGCAAAGCATGTAAGAACCATTTACAGAGATGACAGGACATTAATTAATTCAAAAGGCCCTGAAAAGACTCTTAGGAAGAACACTGTATTAGCAGAATTGTTACTGTATAAGCTATAACAGATCTTTTACATGAGTTCTCCTATATTAGACAGTTCTCCCCAAAATCACGTGCAATTGTGGCCAACCATATCCTGGGCTGTATCCCCAGCAGTGTGGGCAGCAGGTCAGGGAGGGGATTCTGCCCCTCTGCTCTGGGGAGACCCCCCTGCGGTGCTGGGTCCAGCTCTGGAGCCCTCAGCAGAGGAGAGACAGGGACCTGTTGGAGCGGGGCCAGAGGAGGCCACAGCCATGCTGGGAGGGCTGGAACCCCTCTTCTGGGAGGCCAGGCTGGGAGAGCCAGGGTTGTTCATCCTGGAGAAGAGAAGGTTCCAGGGATACCTAATTGTATTTCAAGGGGCTTGTCAGAAAGATAGGCACAGACTTTTTTTAGCAGGTCTTGTGACAGGACAAGGGGTGATGGTTTTAAACTAAAAGGAGATTTATACTCGTGCGAAGGAAGCAAGTTTTATGCTACAGGTGGTGAGAGCCTGGACCAGGTTGCCCAGAGAGGTGGTTGATGCCCCATTCCTGGAAGCATTCCAGGTGGGCTGGCCAGGGTTCTGAGCAACCTGCTCTAGATGCAGATATCTCTGTTCTTTGCAGGGGGATTGGACTAGATGAGCTTTCAAGCTTCCAAGCCAAACCAGCCTATGATTCTATGATTCACTGCATGACACAGAAATTCATCCATGCTCTAATACACAGAAAGTGATACACAGCCCACCAATCAACCCAGTCCTTACCACTGTAGTAGTGGGTAAAAATTCCTTTCTGACCTTAATCACTAATGATTGGTGTAGCCCTTACACAATTCATCTCAGATTTTTAACTATCAGAGTCAATACTGTATCCATACATTTTATTCCAGACTGAGTAATTTTTTTAAATTTTCAAGGAATGAAAACACACTAGCCCCTGTGTTCCACCAAGGACATCAGGTTAAAAGGCAGGTCTGTAGGGATATAATGTATAGGATTTATGCTTGGAATCAAATAAATATCAAGAAAACACTGCAAAATTACAACAATCAAATCTTCTCGAGGATATCAGATCGAACTTTCATCAACTTAGTATGTCATTAGAAGATAGGACCAAATGAAAATGCTTCAACTGGAAAAAGACCCAGTCATGTTAAAAACACAGGTTATCTGAATCGGGCAGTGCGAGGTTTCCTATGACCTGCCTGGTGGCCAAAGGATCCTGTGAAGTCTTAGGAAGAGTTTTTAAGAATGGGTTAAAGACATGCCAGGAGTTAAGTTACATTTCACCTCACTTTGGAATACAGAGATAGCCTAGTTGACCTCTTTAGGTCTCTTTCAGCACAGCTCCACTCATCCCGCATAACTGTTACACTACTTGAAGTGGGTTTAGTTGCTGTATAACGCAGCAACAACCTATTTAGTGAGTGTCATTGTCTTTTAAAATACTAATTTAAGAAAATATTATGAAGTAGCTTAAGGAAGATATTATTCTAGATCAATGGAAATAAAAATCTTGGATAATCATCACTGAGTTCCATGTGTTAGACAAAATTCACATTATATTCACCCAGTATTTGGCTACTACATACAGAATGCAATCTAAAATAGGCCATTCCCTAATATACCACTTGCAGTGACAAATAGCGGTGCAACAGCAGAAAAGAAGTAGTCTCCCAGTGTATTTATCTAACAAAGTAACATGCAGCCCTGCTTCACAGCCTTGATGACAATTTATGCTGCTGGTTTTAGGGCAAACTGAATAAGATTCTGGGCAAAAGAAGTGTAATTTCTTCTTCTTCTTTTCCGTGGGAGTCAACTGAAGCTTGAGATCCAACTGCCATATGTTAATGTGAATATTAAATTAACATTGCTACAGACACAAAGTATCTAATCCTCTTAAAAATATTTCCACAGTCATTGATATTTTATTAAAAATAATTGACCTAGACATGAAACAGCAGGAGAGACATTATTATTTCTGGCTGAACAACAGACAAAGCCAGTGACAAGCAAATGCAGACAACCTACCAGCTATGTATCTCTTTTAAAAAGAATGGATTGGTTCAAAATATATATTGGGAAACTAGAATACAGAAGAACATGGGAGATCTACTATGAGCCAGCTGGAATCGGTGGCTTCTTCCTTGCCTGAGCAACATGCTTTTAAGGATTCGAGCTGCAAACATGTTGAAGTAACCTGAAGATCATTTAACAATTTGACATATACAGAGAGAAGGAGCCAAGGCAAGAGCAATGTACGTGGCTCCCAGGAGGATAATCTACCTGAGTTATAACATTTTGAAACGTGCTGCATAATGTAAGTATTAATAGGACACAGGTGCCTTTGCTGTTGCATAGGAACAGGTGCACTGAGGCGAACCAAGTTATTTTTAATAAAGTAATTTCCATTTTAGACAGCATAAGGTGGAGATTCTAGAAATGGCTTCCAAATCCTGAAGTGCTTGACGTTGCCCACTAGCACACACAAGTCTCCATGTGTTGTAAAAATATGCTACCATGTTGGATTAAACATCAGAATTGGAAAAAGATAAAACCTTGGTGCCAAAAACTACTCCAGGAAACGTGACTATTGAAACATACCTACCTGGCTAAGGGTTCAGGAAACAAGGAATCATGCCGCTGAAAATATAGCTGGCATGCAGGTTAACCAAATTAAATCAATGTTGTAAGCAGGAAGAGGGAAAGAAAAACATAATTAGATATGCTGTAATAGTATCTTTAGCTTGTGTAATGAGTTAAAATCGAAGTAATTTTGTAAAAACACTATGCTACCTTTGCTCTCAACTGCTGCCATCACATCATGATACAGTCTCTGACTCTAATTGAAAAAAAAAATGCTAAAGGAGGCTCAGCTGTATATGAAACTTCACAAAAGCCACTGGGTATTTCTGAATGCAGTGTCAGCAATACTCTAGCCAGGTTGGAATCTTTAAAAAAAACCAAAACAACAGTCTGAGTTGGCATCTAAGCTTGGCATGTAAGACCTCTGATGTACAGAACCCTTTGATCTCAGACTCACCCCATGCCACACAGTTACAGAAATGGCATGGCTTTTGAAAAAAATATGTGCTACACCCCGGAGGTGTTTGAAAAATGAGTGGAGGTAGCAGTTGAGGCCATGGTCTAATGGATGGATAGATGTTAGCATGAAGGTTGGACTCGATGATCCCAGAGGTCCTTTCCAACCCTAATGATTCTATGATTACCTCTAGAGTCTTCAAAATATTATAGTCTGAGGAAACTAACTACATTTGAAGCAGGTTCTTCTCTATTTCCTCATTTAAAATTATTTTGAAATACTTTTCAGTGCTAAGAAACAGCTACAGTATTCCAGCAAAGAAATAGTTCATTAAACTGCTAAGGAAATGATGAATAGCTACGATTAGTTGCAATATTTTATTCTGATTACAGATCTGGTATCTTAAATGCAAAATTATTTGCCCTAATAGCTTTTTGACTGCAGAATATAACTACCTCCTTGTACTAGATTTGATCCATAAAATCCAGTTCTTGGGATATGCTTCTATATTTATACAGGGATTCCTATTTCAGCTCCAGTATGTCTCCAGTCAATATATGTGCAAAGCTTTATGGGAGACTCTGAAGGTAAAAGGCTCCATAAAAAAATTCATATCCACTCTATCAAACAGTATGATCAAAAGATAAAGGAGAAATGGAGATGACAATAAGGATGCAGATGGGTTATTAAAATTGTAATCCTCCATCTCTTATTACAAACCAACATCTGCATTAACCCCAACCATAGGATGGAAAATGTAACCATGCTGAAAAGCACAAGAACCTTCCAGTAATAGCAATATATCAGATGCAACTTACATCATGCATTTAGATATCTAGTGTGGCTCACAGAAGCAACATTAAGAGATACAGGACACAGGGGATAGGAAATTTCAGGGTCATTTCTAACATGATTGGAAAAAAAAATAAATCTGTATTTGTGAATCAAAGAAAGAGATAAAGTAGTTCATAGTAATAGAGTACAAATTAAAAGAGTTTAAAGAGGTAGCCGGAGGTATCTTCAAGACAACTACAATGACCAGATCTCCAGGTAGAGAAGCCTGATAATGATATGAGACCAGGCTTCACTTCTGTATGTAACAGTAACTTGTTATGGTATCTGAAAAGGTTATGCAGAAGCTCCTTCAGAGAGTGCATTTTTCCTACAATAAATGGACAATTTTATACTACAGAGACTCATTTAAGTTTACAAGTCTGCTATAAACTTCCTGTGTAATTTTTATTTAGTTTCACTGTACTTCATCTCCCCATCTGTTTTGAGAATGCTAAGATACTACAGTAATGAAGACCACGTAAGAAACTAGACATATGCATTGCAACCTTCCTTAGCAACAGAAAACTCAGGGCTTTCTTCTCCTTATGGAGATTGATAATAACGGATGTGCAATCTGAATATCCTGAGAAGAAAAGGTTTTATCAGAGACCTACTGTGTATCTTGATTAATTGTGTATATACACTACAAAAAAAAATAAAATAAATGTAAGTGCCCTTAGGTGAGAACTTGGTAGATTTGTTTTAGTTCAAAACTCATACTCCAAAATTGTTAAACTATTATACATAAAAAACCTAATCAAATCTCTCGCCGAGCAGACAAGCTGCAGTGCAGGACAGAACTCGGAGGTTCAGATTTACACTTGAGGTGAAAGATGGCAAAAGAAGGCATCATGTCTTCTCTAGACCAAAAGCCTTGGAGAGACGAAGGCTGTCTACCGAAATACAAATAACAGTTGTTACACCTTTCTAATTATTTTTATCTCTTTGAGAAAACTGTGGCCTTGGTTCTTGATTTTAGTTATTGAAGGCAAAAGGAACAACTGTAGATTTTGACATTTCCATTGTAAACCTCTGCACAGCCACAGATCTTTCAGTAATTACCAGCTGAGGGGTACAAGCCAAAGAGGTACCACCCTGAAAAAATAAAATGACATTACTTTCAACCCTGAAAACCCCAGCTGGAACCCCCTACCTCTACATTTTTTTTCCCCTAAAATCCTTAAAACAATTATTTTATTTCCTGTAAACACATTCTATATGAAGAATGAGATTTAAACACTCTCTGGGGAAGAAATGCAAAATGAAATGAACCATATTTTAAGACATATTCAACTGCACTTTCCAAAGTGTGAACCGGGCCAAAAGGCAACTTAAATTTGACCAGAGTTACTGACTTTTCTTTCCACTAATTTACAATGGTCAGCTTTCTCATTAATGGAATAATAGGCTCTCTAAAAGCAGGAAAACCAATTGATCCAGTTATTTATATAAAATATTGCCCCTCCAACCAAAAGACAAGACAAACACATCTTCTCAGCATTTTGTATTTTTCTTCCGTTACCCTAATTCATTCTGAACCGAAGGAAATCTTTTAGTGTGGTGTTTCGATGGATGTTACTTACTTAAAGCACTACAAGTGCCTACATCCTTGGAGATCCTGATCTTAGAAAAAGCAGGTTTAAAGCAGGGCTGAGGCCATTCATCTTGGTCATTACCATTCCCAGATGGAAGCCTGCTGCTCAGTAGGATCACTATCACTAGAGAGACACTCAGTAAAGACAGCTCTCTGCCAGATGGCTCCCTCCCCTCAAGAAGGGCAGGATTTTTAAGAAACACTTTCCTCCTTATTTCTTCTGCATAAGACAGGAACAGATGAAGGTAGTGTTCCATGACCTAAACACAAAGGAGGACTTGAACTTTGGTGTCCAAAATAGTTTTACCTGCGGTCTAGGGGACTGTGAGCATTTTTAGCACAGTGAGCAGGATAAACTGTGTGGACTTACACTGTGCTTTAGTACAAAGCAAGGTGTTGGGGTGGGGGGGGAGAAGGCAGGGGGTGGAAAAAAAATCCCTGTAGCTTGGCAGGTAATACAACATAATACCNAGAGCTCTTTCTAAAAAGTAACTTGTAGATAGTAAATATTTGGGCTAAGAAATTTGAAGTTCACCCCTTGTATTTTTTCTGAGCAGAAGCTAAAGTAGGGCACTTATAAGGTAGGAGTAGATAATCTCTCCACTGTATCAGAAACAACCAACTGCTTTTTGCATTTTAAAATTCAAAACTTCACAGTTAAGTTGCTGCTTATTGAACTGCAGCAGAATTATTACTGTAACTTAAACGTCAAATAATGGTAAATAACCAATACACTGAGGAAGATACCGATCTGATTTCAGACCACAAGTGAAAAACTGTTGAAAATAATAGATTATTTACCCACTCAATGTAATCACAGTCTATTTAAACGTGCAGAGAAAAATCACTGAGGCAAAACATAATTAAGTCCTTTATAAAGAGGTTTACTGTTGGGGTTTATGAAAAAAATATCATATTGATTTCCACAAATCAGTCTGGGTCTTCCAATTGTGAATGAATTTGGAGGAAAATCTGAGCTATGCAGTGATACTTAACCTGACTAATTCTTAATCTCTATAAATATAAAATTTAACCATTTTCTCCAAAAACTTGGTAAATACTTAAAATGCAACTCAGTCCAGTTTTATACAGTACTAGGAGATATCACATTTTTTGAACTAGATGAATCCCTTTAATTTTCTTTTACATTTTCTTTTCCTACATGGGCCTAGTACCCTGTTACTTACTACATTTGAAAGTGAATAAAAATACTTAGAAGGAAGACTTTTTTCAAGTCTCGTGTGTTAAATGTGTGTTTTCTAAAGGCTGTGAAGAAAATTTATGCGAAGTCCATGTTTATTCCTTGGGATTAACAGCAACAGCATCAAAGCCAATTTTCATTCTACTCTACTGGCATAGTTGTCCCAATCTAGCAAAGTGTTTAAGCAAATGTGCAGCGTCATTACACGCAAAAAGACGGTCATGTTCTTAAAGTTAAGCAAGGGCCCAAATGATTTCTTGGACTGAAGCCAGTATCTGGTATTCCGGTTAATACTTGAGACTAGAGCTGCAGAAAGACAGAAGCTCAAGGCACTTTATGGGTCATATGGATAAACTCTTACCTGGAATTCACCACCAGTTCATACAATTCCAGTTAAGGATATCAATAACTATAAAAATATTATCAGCCTATTAATTTAAAGAAATAACATGGACAGATTAAACAGATTAATTAATATTTTATCAGGGAAAGGAGGCTTGTTGCTGTAGAAGTTACGCAGTCTATAAACAACTACTTTGTAAATAAACAGGAATTATTCATGTTCCTGGAGGACATGTTCTTGTGGAAAATGTGTACGCAAGGTGAGTGTAGAATGATGCAAGCTTTTTGTTATCAGCATCCTAGATTTCAGACATTTGGGAAGAATGTCTCCACTTTGCCAGTGATAACAGGAAAGGAGATTATGAGGCAAGATGAGTCTTCAGACTGATGTCTTAAAGCAGCTTCCTATACCTCTTCTAATACCAAGAAATAGTTTAAATGCATATGAGAGTCCAATAGAATTACAACATGCAGGCTTGTGGGATTTATCAGATATTAGGGAAGCTCTGCGTGTAAGACTTTTCAAACCCCAAATATTTCACAAAGTACATGGAAAATAAAAACTTATATAAAGAAAAAGAATATCTCTGTCCAGATGGTAGTTTAAAGGGTTTAATGAATTCCCTTTTATCCTCCTATTTGGATGGGAACCTACTTAGAAAACAAATATGATGTATCAGTTAATCCAGATGTTGTCCTTACACTGGCAACACTGAGACATAAAATCTGGCAAATGACAAATTCTAGGCTCCTGTCCGTAGACAGATGAAAGGAACACCATTGGTTGTTTCATCCTGACTCCTGGCAAAGTGCGCATGTGGTATAGGAGACACACTGAAGATGATGGATGTCAGATAGATTTATACTTTTGCTGCTTGTTTGCGAAGGGTTATTTATCGCACTAGCCATCCGAGTTAGTATATTGACAATGATTTGTGCATAGCTGTGATACAGTTACTTTCAAAAGAGAAACTTCTACTAGAGATAGAAAGACAGACATCATCACAGATTCATCTGATGCTATGAGGATCCTGAGACCAACCATGTACTCCAGTCAAGAGTAAACAACAACAGAACCAAACCACAATCACCTCATAATCTGCATAATTAGATAATTAGAGTTATTGCTAAAGACACTGCAACCCAAAATAAACTTGGGGATATAGTGGAGGCAACCTGTTATATTGATTTTCCTGTTTGCCTGCATTTGAAAACAGCCTATTTCCATTTCAACTTGCCCTTGAGGTATTTAAATTCCTTTGATTGATTGAAGTGCGCAGCATTCATTTCTGGACTTCTAACAGCTCAATTCATTCTTCAGGAATGAACCATTTCAATGTTCTGGATCAAAGGAAGCCTCTACAACTCATCAATTTAATGAGAACTGGTCATTCATTTTTATTAGATTTCTTCTTTTTCTACCAATATAAATATCAGCACTAGAGATTCATTGCAAAAAGTTATTTCTGCACAACTTGCACTAATCTGGAGGGAGAAAGAAGAAGAAAATGGGTGGAGGGATAAAGGAGTGGGAGAAATCAATTCAGTCTCTTGTTATCAACCAAAAGTACATTCATTTTTTACTTTGAGAATAAAATTAAAACAGACCTATTGGTAAGCACTAACTTTTGTAATTTTACTTTGACTTAAGAAAACAATTTCAATGTGCAAACTCAATTAATATAGAGAATCCAGTAATAAAACAGGCCAGATAATTAGCCAGACAAAATACGAATGATGGTTCAACAGGGTATTAAAAGATAGGACTGTTCAATTACTGTTTGAAGTAGATAGGCTGAAATGTAACCAGCCCTTAGAACTTGGAAAAAAAAATAAAATATCACTTTAAGTAAATGCTTGAATGGATTTATTGCACACAGTGTTCTTCAGAGAAAATATTTTATACTCTGAAATATAACAGAAGTTTCTAATCATGAGTCAGTTAGGGGGGCCAATCACTCACAGAATACTTGAAGGTGGAATGAATTCTGGAGACCATCTCATCTAACCTCCCTGCTCAAAGCAGGATCAGAGCAGGCTGCACAGGGCAAGCACTCCACCTCTCTGGGCAACCTATTCCACTGTTTGACCACCCTGACAGTAACCTTCTTTTTTTCTCCTTACTGTATTTTGCAGAGCTAGAAAGATGATGTAGAGGAGAAAGAGGAAGAAAAGTGGCTTTGATGACTTAAAAATTCTTTAGAAAACGTGAAGAAAGAAGTTCAACCCTAACAGTAATCAAATTTGAGATGGAAGATTGACATTTTTGAGGGGACATTTAGAGCAAATGAGTTCAAATAGTCTTACAATAGATATGGGAAAGGTTTTGAACCTCAAAGGTGACAAAGTTTCCACACAAAAGATCCAGAGTACTGAATCCAGATTTGGGCCTTAACTCACTTATGTTCAGTTGCAAAGGGTCCAGTAAATCAGAACATAACAACCATGTCACAGCATTGGGCTTCTTGGCAGTGCTACGTACCTACAAGTTTCACTTCTCTCTCTATTTGAGCCTGATTCTGCCTGCCTTGTAATAGAGAGTAACAGCATAGCTATTTTCAAGTTAGTCAGTGTGAAAGGCTTCACAGAAAACAAAAAAATATTTGCTGTTTTCCATATTTTCTCTTGATGCAAATGATAACAGACCTTATATGTCTTCTATTTCCTAAAAGACCAGAAAATAACTTTTTTCTTTCCTGAGCTCTGAAAATAATTCTCTGCACTGTCCACGTCGAGTCTGTGACTAACCAACACACTTCAGGCATTGCAGTTTATATCCCTTAGAGATATTAGGATGGTTTACATGCCTCTCCCAGTGAGCCTTTTTCCCCAACTCAATTCATTTGCCCAAGCTATACACTATATATTTAGCTCATTTAATCTTTACTTGTAAATTAATCCTCTGGCCTTTAATCAGTCTTGTTGCTCTTATCCACATCTTATTTTTTTTATTATCCGCTCCTACCGTCTCTGAGATTTTAAGGTCAGATAATGATCAAGTTCAACATATGTGGAAGTACGTCACCAACATGAAGATGGTCATTAGGACAGGAGGCAACAAGCACAAATAGGAATGCAGGAGGTTCCATCTGAACAGAAGGAAAAACTTCTTTGCTGTGAGAGTGCCAGAGCCTGGCCCAGGCTGCCCAGAGAGGTTGTGGAGTCTCCTTCTCTGAAGAGATTCCAAACCTGCCTGGACAATGAGATCCTGGGCCCCTGCTCTGGGTGACCCTCCTGGAGCAGGGGGGTTGGACAAGATGATCTCCAGAGGTCCCTTCCAACCCCCACCACTGTTAATTCTATGTGTGAAAAACACTTGCATAAATGTAGGGGGAGGTTTCCCCTTGACACTACTGCCATCTGCTTTGGAAATGGCACCTAATAATAAAGACACAGAAAACCTAACAGAACAACAAGAAGGTAGAATAAAACATAACAAATTAGTCATTACCCCTTTATAAATTCTTTAATTTGCTGTTGAAAACATGGATTCTCATTTGATTTTTATGGTTGCTATGAAAAAGCCACCTGACACATATCAATAAAATCTGTATGAGATTCCCTTCCTCTGCCATCTAGCTTATACTTGCATTTCATCTGCAATCTAGCTTGTATTTGTACCCCCTACTGAGTAAAGTTGCAGAATATCATGAGAGCCTGACTTAATCACAACACAAGACCTTTTGTGGAGCTTTAAAAACCCTAGCAAATTAACACCTATTAGATCATGAACTTTTCACAAGAGGCGATAGATTTAAATACCTGCCTCATACAATTATTGTCAGTAATTGAAATAATGCTCACCCTAGGAGCAAAAAATTATGATTAGCATACCTTGTCATCAGTTACTTTCTAAATAGAGAGCTACTTTTAAAAAATAGAGAAGCTGAGTCACAAAGTGCCAAGTGTATTTTTACACGACCTAAACCAAACAGATTTGTTCCAATGTACTATGGCTGGTACTTTACACCCAAATCCTACACAAATGAGACTTAAGCACACAGATGAAGCTGGATAAAGATTTGACAGTCCCTACAAACGCTGTCCTCAGTGTCAGCTGGCACTATGCAGGCTCTGACTTTTTGTACAGGAAAGCAACACTGTAAGCACAAAATAACTAAGTTTTGGAAAGTATGTGAGCTATTAAGGAGCAAGACAAGCTTGCCTGATGAAGTCTTTGAAGTACGCCAAATTCCAGCCCATGCAGTGTAGTTATTACCAACAGGGTTAATTTAGCATTGTACAGACAAAAAGTGACCTTTTCAAGGGAACTTTGCAAGACATCATTTACTGGAATAACTCCTCCCTTCAAAATACACCGAAAGTCATTTGAAAGACTTTGTTAGCCCTTTTAAGAAAGGTGAATTGTCATAAAAGAGTTTGCAGGAATTTAAAATACTCTCTGCTTCAGAAACCAAGAGCCTCTAGCCACAAGCAAGAATAAAGCAAGAATAGATAAATTTGTTCTCTTCGACCTGATATTCCCTGGACAACTTCTACATAAAGTAAACTCGTCTTGAAGGAGACTGAAAATGCTGCTTAGCTGCCAGTCATAACACTAGTTGAAAATCTTTCTCCCCGCTCATGAAAAATACTTGGTAGGAAGATGTCAAGTTACAAGGAACAGTCAGTCACACATAGGAACAGAATCATTCTAAAATCAAACTGTTAAGGACGCAAAGAAATTCTTAAGAAATCAAGGATGGGAATAACATGGACTCACTTGTCTATCACTCTGATTTGTACAAAAATTAACATTAATGAGCATGCTTTTTTAGTTGATAGTAATTAGCTTTCTATAATATATGTGGTGAACCAGGTAATTTTGATGTGGCTTCCACAAAACTGGGAACTGTTAATTCTTACTGTATTTGAAGAAATAAATTCTAAGGAAGAGGATGTTTCATGATACAGCATTTTGATAGTATATTTTAATTACATTTCAGTAATTTTACTTCTGAATGTTTCCCAACTGTCTCTGTGGCATCTTAAATTAATATTGAAGTTGCAGACTTGTACAAAATTAATGTATACACTTCCATAATATCTTAAGAAGGAAGCTATGCAGTATTTCAGGGTTAATTTCAAGCAGGAAACAAACAAACAAACAAACAAACAAACTACCTCCTGTTAAAATAACTTCTGGTCTATTTGTCTCTAATTTGAGGCTAACATTCTTTAAATGCATAAAATATTCATCTAGCTTTATTTTCTGTTTGAAACATGGTTCTTCCTTACCAAAGAATGCAAGATTAGAAACCATCTTCATTCCAATTAGTTACTTTTGTTTGTTTGTTCAATCTTAGACATATCCACCCTTAGTAATGAAAAGGCTGAAACCCAGCACAGGCAGTGAATCCATTTTCATAGTTNGTCTTGCCACTTGATCCTTGGGAGAAGAGACTGACCCCATCTGGCTCCAGCCTCCTTGCAGGGAGAAGTAGACAGTAAGGAGGTCTCTCCTGAGCCTCCTTTTCTCCAGGTTGAACAACCCCAGGTCTCTCAGCTGCTCCTCACAAGATCTGCACTCTAGACACAGTTTTACATTCTCATTAGGGCCTTCTTGTTGGTCAAGAAATCACTGCAACTGACCCAGTAAAAGTTGTATCAACTAAGAAGATCCATTTTTACTATTTTATGGACCAGCCTCTATCCCAAGTTGCATAAGCCCACATCATCCTCTGTCCAACACATAAATGAGATTTTAGGAAAAATCTCTGATTTCAAGAAAAGGGAACTCCTGCACTCCCAACGAGAACTCTTGTTAAGATCATACCAAATGGTAAGTCATTAAATTCCTTACCCAGTTTTGGTGTTTTCTTTTGGCAAATAAGTCATTAAAAAAAAATAAAAAATAAAAATCCTGCATGTAGTAAATTCCCTAATTCTAGTCTGCCTGAAATAAAGGAGATACTTGCAGGTACAATCAGAATTTGAATAGTGAACTGAAAGACAAGTGTTTTCACCCAGATAAAGGAAAATAAAAGTTTGTCCTCCATTGAACATTCATGCATCTACGAGCAGACATTAGACACATCAGCATTAATATATAATGAGAACTGTTTTTATGTATCATGAGAATAAATTCACACCTAGTCCATGAAAATATAAACAAAGTACAGAACTGTCACCATAGCAGCACCAGAATCTTAAAGATCTGTTTAAGATTTGAAAATGCAAGTTACATTNTACAGAGATAATAATAAATCATCTTAAAGTCCAGGTTTATTAGAAATGACTGAAATACATTACAGGGCAGCAATAACTTCAATGGTTGGTTTGCCAACCAGTGGGGTGGAATTAAAAATGCATTAAAATTTATAGAAAGGAAAGTAAATAGCAGAGAGTTGAGATTGGTTTTGACATAGTTAAATGAAGCATTATTTCTCTTTGTGTGGCTAATAAAATAAAATTCTACAGAATGGGAGAAACATTCTCTTCTGGAGAGATAAAAGGTGAAAAAAATCCATTATTAATTAAATTTACTGCTTATTCCCTCCACTGCATGCCAGTGATGCATTTTAGAAGAGAAGTGCAGTGGAAGGTTCTTCCCTCTGATTTCCCAAAGCATTAGCTACTCCTTTAGATTTTAACAAATGGATTCTGTTCCTTTGTAGATCGTAAAACAAACTCACAAGACAACATCTCAAACTTATATAGAATCACAGAATCATTTTAGTTGGAAAACACCTTTAAGATCGTTGAGTCCAACCATTAACCCAGCACTGCTAGGTCGCCACTAAACCATGTCCCTCAGCACCACATCTCCATGTCTTTGAAACCCCTCCAGGGATGGGGACTCCACAACTGCCCTGGGCAGCCTGGGCCAGACCTTGACAACCCTCGCAAGGAAGAAACTGTTCCTCATGTCCAACTTAAGCCTCCCATGGCACAACTTGAGGCCCTTTCCTCTTGTCTTGCCACTTGTTCCTTGGGAGAAGAGACTGACCCCATCTGGCTCCAGCCTCCTTGCAGGGAGATGTAGACAGTAAGGAGGTCTCCCCTGAGCCTCCTTTTCTCCAGGTTGAACAACCCCAGGTCTCTCAGCTGCTCCTCACAAGATCTGCACTCTAGACACAGTTTTACATTCTCATTAGGGCCTTCTTGTTGGTCAAGAAATCACTGCAACTGACCCAGTAAAAGTTGTATCAACTAAGAAGATCCATTTTTACTATTTTATGGACCAGCCTCTATCCCAAGTTGCATAAGCCCACATCATCCTCTGTCCAACACATAAATGAGATTTTAGGAAAAATCTCTGATTTCAAGAAAAGGGAACTCCTGCACTCCCAACGAGAACTCTTGTTAAGATCATACCAAATGGTAAGTCATTAAATTCCTTACCCAGTTTTGGTGTTTTCTTTTGGCAAATAAGTCATTAAAAAAAAATAAAAAATAAAAATCCTGCATGTAGTAAATTCCCTAATTCTAGTCTGCCTGAAATAAAGGAGATACTTGCAGGTACAATCAGAATTTGAATAGTGAACTGAAAGACAAGTGTTTTCACCCAGATAAAGGAAAATAAAAGTTTGTCCTCCATTGAACATTCATGCATCTACGAGCAGACATTAGACACATCAGCATTAATATATAATGAGAACTGTTTTTATGTATCATGAGAATAAATTCACACCTAGTCCATGAAAATATAAACAAAGTACAGAACTGTCACCATAGCAGCACCAGAATCTTAAAGATCTGTTTAAGATTTGAAAATGCAAGTTACATTTGATTAATTTCATTGCAAACACAGTACTACAGATACTATGAGAAGGAAGAAAACAAATACGCAACGTGTAGTCAACCTATGGAACCTAATTATTGAGTCCGATGTTCAAGGCAGGGATGCTGCAGCCATGCCACAGTAGTGCACTTTCATGCATCAGGAATACCAACTGCTAATCCCTGCTGGTCACAAAGAAGCATCTTCTTTAGAGCAGCAGTAGGGATTACAATTACAAAGCTCACAGTGAATTATTTAGATGCTGGAATGTTTGAATCTTACCTTCATCTGGAAAACAACCTGAGAAAACAAAAATCAAAAGCAAGAAAATGCCAAAATGCTCTGAGGGTCCAAAACTTTCATTTTTAAGATGGGATAGTGATCCTTTGATTGGTCAGAAATACGATGATGGAACATTGCAAGCAAGGGCTTGCAATGAGAAGAGTAGGGCTAATGGCTTCAAGCTGTAAGAGGGGGGATTTAAATTAGACATGAGGAAGAAGTTTCTCACTCTGAGGGTGGCGAGACATTGGAACAGGTTGCTCAGCAAAGTTGTGGATGCTCCTTCACTGGATGTGTTCAAGAGCAAGTTGGATGGTGCTTTGAGCAGCATGGTCTAGTGGGATGTGTCCCTGATGACGGCAGAGGGGTCAGAATTAGATGATCTTTAGGTCCCTTCCAACCCAAACCATTCAATAATTCTGTGATTCTATATTGCAGGTTTAATAGTTACACCACCAATTTCCATTCAGGAAAATTTCACAATCTTCTCTTATTTTGTCTTCATTTTTGCTACAGTGCTTTACTGGGTGAAATGAATTATGGATAGGCAGACACTACACAGTGTTACGGATAATCACCACAAACATAGCATCACGTATCCATCCCCTGCTTTTTAAAAGGCAAGGTAAAATGCAGGACATGCATATTTCCCGTAACACTGTTATGGTGTCTTTTAAAAAGGTCACCTTCCTACCAACCTTTGCATTCTCTCGATTTCTTCAAGGTTTCCAACAAAAAAATGAACATTTACCCTTTGATATTAAACGCAAGGTCAGACAGAAGTGGTGATTGCAAATGGCCATTACTTTCCTGTCATCAGCCCAATTAAGGTTTCCAGCTGTCATTGTCTGACGTTGCTGCACCATTAAAACTGAAGGGCCATTCAGATGCATTGATCTATATCAAAAATGCTTTATCGGGTTGGGAGGGGGGGAATTCATAACTGTCTTAAAGCATCCAACTATCAGATGACAATGCTAGAAGAAATGGAGCAAGAACTCTCCCAGAGTTGCAGACACCAGTTGATGCAAAGGAGCTAACTTGCTGCAACCACGGCTGTTCTTCACCATCTTCACAGCCTGTCTGTGGCAAGAAAGGTAACACATTCCACAATATCCAAAGAGTCGCTCTACCAAACCTATAGGGAGATTTAGAATGGATCTAGCAGGTGTATAGAGATTTTTCTAGACAACTATATTGAATTTTCATTTGACACTTTAAAAAGAAAACCCTGACAGGTGTTACTTGAGGAATTAATATGTGGAAAGGTACCAGAAGCATGTAGCACTTTGGAATATTGAGAATTGTGGTGGTAAAATATCTTCATATAATGACATTCAATTAACTTTTTATTTTCTTCTATTTTGGAAGTTTTCCAGTCTATCATAACACAGATATATATATATATCTTTTTAATGACATCTGGAAAAAATCTATTATTTAGCAAGCACTAATATAATCAGTCCTGAAAAAAAAAAATGTAGTTACTACTTTAGTAACAAAGTATTCTTATAATTTCTCCTTAGTCAGTTTTAATAGGCTTTTTTTGTTTAATTCCTTTTTTTAGGTGGGTTTTTGTTTTGGTTTGGGTTTTTTTTTACAATGGAAGAAATTAGACATCATACATTCCATATATTTTCTGTGAATATCTTTTCTTTACAATCTGAAGGTAACAATAATAAAAGATGCTTGGCTCCTTAAAGCCAATTGCTTCCCTAAGGTCATTCTAGTTCAACTTCATGGCAGGGGATCAGTAAAAATTTCAGATCTTCAGCATGTAAGGATCATACTGTCAAATGGATTTAGTCAGCTAAAACCACACAAGAAACCAGTGAGGCTTCTAAAAGATCCACAACAACTAAGTCCTCTCAGACCTTGAAATCAATAGGATTAGTTGTTAACTAATATTGTTTCTCTGGACACCTAAACACCTTTGTATAACTTTTGAAAACTGGAAACCCTTGAAAAATTGAAATATTAGTTAATTCATCACCTCCAAAGAAGCAGCTGCTCAAGAGGGAAAGTCTGCTTACATAAAGGTGTATACATCTGTTGCCAATGAGTATGTTTGACATCCTTCAAGTTCACAGCAGAGGGATAATGCCTGCACCAAGTCATGCAAATCTGTAGATCGACCATCCCATTCACCTTCTCTAGGTTTTTCAACTACTAGATCAGATATTCAGCCTGATGACAAACAGTAAATATTGGACTTTCTTCTTAAGTAACAAAGTAAAGAGTTATCTGCTTTTATATCCTCACTGAAAGTTTATATTGGACTTCTTTCAAGGTCAGATTAGGACAGTTGGGGTAAAATCACTTCTAGATAACAGTTGAGAGATGTTTAAAACTTGTGGACAGTGTGTGTATATATACATCAAATATTCTTCATTTAAATACTTCAAGGAGTTTTTAATTCACTGTGATAAACCATACCTCCTGCATTAGTAAATTTTCTTTCAGTGCAGATGGTTTTTTAAAGTGACTACAGAACTTTCAATAATACAAGGCGGATGATTGAGTACAAAAGTCTGGTGAGTAGGACACACTTTTATGCATTTCATTTAGGCATCTAGTCTAATGCAGAACAATTGCCATCGTCTTGCCAGATCATTAAAGCTTTGGAAATGATCCTCATGATACTGTAACACATTATTAGTGATTGTTTAGTAAAATATACTATCAAGATAGTAAAATACTACCAATCCAATTAAGAGCTGTAAAATATTAAAGGAACCTGAAGAGCTAATGTCAAATGAAGTTTCCTGTAGCCTCAGCTTTACTCTAGGTTCATGCCACCTAAAGAATGAAAGAGTTCATAGCTACATGAGCACCACTTTCTGGTTTGGTTGTGTGGTGGGTTGGTGTTTATGACACAATCTGATAATACCCCTTTTAGTGTAGGAGTCAACTCTGCTAGAGGAACAGGAAAACAGAACTGATACTTGTTTATGTCCTGCACTGGATATTGAATCCAGTCACCATCTATTATAGAGAATGCTAGTTTAAATAATTTTTTTTTTCAATATATACACATAAAAAGAGTCAATATTCCACTTAGCAAAAGGTTTCTGAAATACAACTATGAAATGAAGTATCAAACCTCCACAGTCAGATTACTTCTATAAATGTTAGAGGGTTTTGCACCTTAAACTGCTATGCTTTTACACAGCAGCTGATCTTACATCATGAGATGTAAAATTAGGTCCTGGTAACCATTAGTTTTTAAGAATTCTATGATGCCATTCATGAGCAGATCACGTTCTTGATCTTCTGACAACCTCCTGAGATCCTTAGGCAAGTTCAGATAACCCAGCTTTCTCTTTCCTTGTCAACTGGAGTACATATTTGTTTTCACCTATCCCAGCCCTTGTTGCACAGTAAAATATGATGGCTGTTTAACTGTGCAGTAAGAACACAGACCTTCATCTGAGCATACCTTGGCAAAACTGGAATACACATGAACCAAATTATTTGGCTGTCAGAAGATCACATCTCATCAGGCATAGCCAGCACTCTTCTGTAGTCACCAACACCAGAGGCAGCAGACATTTTATAGACTACAATACTTGGATGGCTTCCCTATAATACCCACGGCTCAGAAAAATCACCTTTCATGGTCCTCATCTGTCATGGTGAGGGTCGGTCTCTGCTCCCGAGAAAATATAACAAAAGCTTTCTCATTCCCAAATGGATGTGCATTGTCCTGTAAGTAGTAGCAGGAGTAGTAATAACTTTTCACTGGAGGGAAAAAAAAAGCACTCTCATTTTAACTGTGAACAAGTTTTTCCTCATTTAAACATGGCTTTGAAGCATGCAAGGAAATATTTCTTTGATTATCTTTATAGAACATTTCAAAATAGCAATTTGGTGGCATAACAATGTTTCAGTTTGATAGATCTTGCACCAAGTATGAAACACATGCTGCCTTTCCTATCCACAGAGAAATCTGCGGAGACTCAGCAGTTCTGAACATAAAGCCAGAATTAATTCACTGTAGGCACATACAGCCAGTAAGTACTTATGAAACTTTAAACTTTGGTCTCCCAGGGGAGAAATTCACCCCTATTTGAGAGTGGGCACAGAACTACTACCCACTTAAATCCTGACTGATTTCTTAGTTGGTGCAGACTTTGTACCAATGCTCAGTTACAGAATGACTCTCCATTTTTGTACCTCATTTTATCAACAAAGGAGGTATAATAACTACTCTCAGGACTACTGTCAGATGTACTTAGTTAAGTCTGTATGACCTTGATATTCATATATAATCTCTCTGAATGCCAAGTATAATCCTTTAAAACGAAGGTCTGGCTATGGGTGTCCCACAAGGGAAGAGACATGTGATCCGAATCACAGAAGACACTCTTTCCTCTCCTCCTGGACTGCAAGTAAACCTCACTCCATCTCAGGACAGAGGCTAGAATTTCAAAGTTCTATCCTCAAATACAGAGCTGTGTGGCAAGAGGTATTCATAGTGCCTGATCATGCTCATGCTCACCATTACACAGTTACTGATGGTGTAAGTGGACAAAGCAGAGGAATAGAATAAGGGCTGAGGTCACATCTGGAGTACTGTGTGCCCAGTTCTGGGCTCCCCAGTTCAAAAGAGACAGGGAACTACCAGAGAGAGTCTAATGGAGGTTACAAAGATGAGGAGGGGACTGGAGCATCTCTGTGCTGAGGAAAGGCTGAGAGCCCTGGGGCTGTTTAGCTGGAGAAGACTATGAAGGGATCTGATCAATAATTAAAGGGTGGGGGGCAAGAGGCTGGACCAGACTCTTTCAAGTGGGACCCAGTAACAGGACAAGGGGTAACAGGCACAAACTGGAACCCAGGAGGTTCCATCTGAACAGGAGGAAAAAATTCTGTGCTGTGAGGGTGGCAGACCCTGGCCCAGGCTGCCCAGAGAGGTTGTGGAGTCTCCTTCTCTGGAGAGATTCCAAACCCACCTGGACAATGTGATCCTGGGCAACCTGCTCTGGGTGACCCTGCTGGAGCGGGAGGGTTGGATAAGCTGATCTCCAGAGGTTCCCGTCCAATCCCCAGCATGCTGGGATTATGTATGTAGGGGCACGGGCTCAGTNAGAAGACTATGAAGGGATCTGATCAATAATTAAAGGGTGGGGGGCAAGAGGCTGGACCAGACTCTTTCAAGTGGGACCCAGTAACAGGACAAGGGGTAACAGGCACAAACTGGAACCCAGGAGGTGCCATCTGAACAGGAGGAAAAAATTCTGTGCTGTGAGGGTGGCAGACCCTGGCCCAGGCTGCCCAGAGAGGTTGTGGAGTCTCCTTCTCTGGAGAGATTCCAAACCCACCTGGACAATGTGATCCTGGGCAACCTGCTCTGGGTGACCCTGCTGGAGCGGGAGGGTTGGATAAGCTGATCTCCAGAGGTTCCCGTCCAATCCCCAGCATGCTGGGATTATGTATGTAGGGGCACGGGCTCAGTAGAGAATAGAATAAGCAGAGTTGAGCCACAAACCGTTGCTGATTTCCTCCTCATTTTATTATTTCAAATGAGCACCTAGCCTTCTGCCACTCTGCAGTAATTGCATGTTTTCTGTTTTGCAAAAGAAATCCCTACACGTTGAAAATAACCACTTTGGACCCCTTAAGACTTGAAGCTAGTAGAAGAGTCCATTCCTTTTATGTCAGGACGGCACTGGGTCATTAGTTCACATCAGGATTTCTCGAGTAAAGGTTGCTGAATTTTGACATCACTGTAACCTTCTATGGCCTTGTAAAAATTTACAGTGAGATGAGCCTGAGAGGTCAGTGAAGCATTATCAGAGCTTGATTCTCTTTCTGTTGCTCATAGAAAAGGCAAAGGTAGACACCTGAAACAGGAAGCCCCATTTATTGTCACAGTGAGATAAGTTGATTAATGAAGTTGCTTACTTATCATGGCTAAGATTTTCTACCAGCCTTTTATTCTCCCCCACCTGCTGCCACCATGGGCACGAGCACTAAACCATATAGCTCTGCAGTATTTTGGAGCAATTTTAGGTTTTAGAAGCAGGATAAAGGGTTGCTCTGACATAGTTCCCACAACCAGTAAGAGAGAATGCAGAGCTCATACAGGCAATTAAAAGAGCTTAAGTAATGGAATCTGGCTTCTAGCTGTGCCTTACAGATACCAGTTTGAAAGTGTAGCATCCATAAAAATAATCCATATCCATTAAAAGGGCTAAGCATTGCTGGGCAGGCTTGTTTTCTCCCTATCAGAGACTGAACAACTGGTCTTTCAGTTGATCTTTAATTTAAAAGAAATTACCATTCAGAGTTTCTAATCAGCATAAACTCCAGGCAGTAGGACCAACATGTTATATGCCAGAGAGGAATTTCTCTCCATCCAGGTAATATTTTACAACATAACTGAACCAGGTTTTGTCACAGCTGACTGCATACTTGAGCATTATGATCCTCCTGTCCCACGTTTTTCCTGCTTATTGTGCACTGCCCCCCTCCCCCCCATGATCTGCACAGCTCTACAGGCTGGTGAAGAAGAGCTGAAAACCCACTTGCACTGTCACAGCCAGAACCTGTCAGGGTGCACAGAGTGACCTCCCTTCCCTGGGACCTCCAAAAAACCAAAATCTGCAGTCAGTCGCTAGAAAAGTGAGTGCTTCAAAAGAGTTGCTTCAAAACAGTGGTATCATTTAACAATTATTCATGACAACATGAAAGTTAAATTAATCAAAGTAGATGTAAAATACAATCAAATTATATCATAGTACTAAAGGTCACTTTGAAATTTTCTTTTTGTTTCAACTCGCTGCAAAGGCTTTCACAAAGTGCAGATCGAGACACCAAAACCTGTTATATTGATCTTGAAATGAAAGTTTAGTAAAGTACTCGTAGCAATACTGCAGAACTATCACAAAAATGAGGAAGATTCTCTCATTTGGAAAAAAGTAGGAAGAATACAGTTATTAGCCCAATTGGAATTTGGACAGAATTCATGCTGTAATTTATAAAAACCAAGACGCTACAAAAATTATGCAGACTCATTAATGAACACAAGTGACTCCTACTCCTTGCAAAGCTTTGGCTTTAAATCTCATTTAGAATTCATTTAATATTTTCTATTTTCAAAGGCAATTTCAGAAAAACACCAGACAGGTATTTCCTCAGTCATACTGTAGCTCAGGTATCAACAGAGTTTAACCCTACAGATGGGTAGGAATCCTTCACAGCTTCTCCTATGGTAACAGGATGAACTGAATCAGAACTAGCTTCATTTTTCTCAACTGCCCCACCCTGGCTCCCCCAACCCCTCCCAAAAAAATTCCAAATACCTGGCAATCCACAGCCATATCTTGTTAGAAAACATGCAGCCCCATCAATCACCATGGAGCTTTATTTACGCATGGCTTTAATGGGCAAATTCCCTGTAATCATGCAGCATATGCTACCCAACTGCTCCCACCTTCGTGCCATTATAGCAAGCAGCACACATACACACATCCAAGCTGTGTCTAATCTGATGATCAATGTGGGCATCAAGGCATCCTCTGATTAAAGCCACAGGATATCCTAAAGAACAAGTTCATCAGTTTTTCTAGAAACTGAACTAAATATTTGTTGCTACTTTATGAGGAAGAAGAGAAAGGGATGAAAATATCAACTCTGAATTTACTCTAACCCTCAGGATGTAAAAGAGTGTATAAGATGCACTACCTTTATGGAAAAAAAATATTTTCCTTCAATAAAGTCAGCCTTGTGGTATGACAAAGCACAGTACTTGGGAACCTGGCTTTACAGTCCACTTACCTCACTGTTAACTAACCTGTAATTTTCTGATCACTGTTATTTCTAAAGAAATATATTTTCCTGGACAAATAATCCAGTTTCTGCTTCTTTGGCATCATGAAAACTTCTGACCCAAGGACAATGCAGAACCAGTAACAAGTTCAGCAGTAGCTTTGCCTACATGTCACCAGATTAAAACGGAAAGATTTTATGGGAGGTCTGCATTTTCAGATTCTGCCATATAGATTGTCTGTGGAAAGGTATGTAAACAGAAACCACCCACGCAAAAGGAACAAGACAGCGGGAGTGCCATACTTCTTGCTGAACAGCATTATCATGGTGTCTCCACATCCCACATCCATTACAGGGGATGAATCCAATTTTTAATTGACAGAAAGTCTCCAAGTATGAAATAAGGATATCCACCTGGGGATTTGATGCCACATATGCAGTTCAATCTCGCATCCACATGGTAGCTGCATCAGATGCGCTTTCCAATACTTCTCTGGGAAGAAAAGCCTGCAGAGTTCACTTTTTTCTTGAAAGCAGCAGTACTTGAAGGATGAGATGTTGGCATACTGTGTCCCTCAGGCAGAAGGACACTTAATTTAAAACTGAAGCACTGCCTACAAAAACAATATTACAAAAAACAAATCCCACTCCTAGACACAATCATTGTAATTTAACCCTTAATACAATCATAGAATGGTTTGGGTTGGAAGAGACCTTAAATATCACCTCGTTCCAACACCCCCTCCATGGGCAGGGACACCTCTCACTAGACTATGTTGCTCAAAGCCCCATCCAGCCTGGTCTTGAACACTTCCGGGGGTGGAACATCCACAAATTCTCTAGGCCACCTGTGCCAGCATCTCACCACCCTCAGAGTTAAGAACTTCCTCATTTCTAATCTAAATCTCCCCTCTTCCAGTTTGAAGCCATTACCTCTCATCCTATCAACCTGTTAAGTAACCTGTTGTCTAATCACAATTTCTCCACCATTCACTCCTCAGGCAGTAAATACCATGTTTAAAAATTCATCAAAAATTCCCATTAGTTCTCTGTGGTACTTGCTTTCAAAAGCTCCTCTCTCTGCGATGCCAGAGCTTTCTCCAGAGCTGTAATTGAAATAAGAAGTGCACAACTGTACTTGGGGGTGGTTTTGGCCTCTGCTGGCCAATTCATTTTATCTGCAAATGTAAAGCCATGCAGTGATGAATCTTAATAGCACTGTTACTATGAAAGGTGGCTAAAAGCATGGAATAAAAAGGAGGGATATTCCCTCTCTTCAGTTAATGTCATTTTCACACTCCTGATCCCCTTCCCCCACACTGCCTTTCATAATATGTGACTGTTTTTATAAATTTCTCAAGAGGTAGGTACTTATTAAGAGTTTATAATTTTTTTTTCCAGTAGTACATCTGTTATTTATGCCCATATTCTGTCTTCATTCACACTTCACATAGAATTTAGGGAGGGAGATGAGAAATCAGGATTGTGCATTGTTTCCTGTAACAGATATTGCCAGTTAAGTAAGAGGCTTTTAGGAGGTAATGATTACAGATATATTACCACTGTATTATTTAATGAACTTCCTAAAAGGACAAGTTAGAGATGTTTTGGTAAGAAGCACTTTACCTTTTACTTTAAAAGAAGCCACGATCTATATCTATCCTGATGGTCATGCTTTTATATAATCATCAAAGCTCCTGGGAGCAATAAATTTATATGAGAACCTGCTATCCCCCACCTGTGTGGGACACTGCACCGTGCTTTGTTTTGTCATACTCTGCATCACAAGTTTTTCCTTCAGAAGCAGAGAAAAACATAAACATGTGGAGTTCTTATGATCCAGACATTCCAGGGTCTACTTTATTCCGTAAAACCCACCCCTGAGGATGTGCTCTGGAACAATTTCAAGCAGACGCAGATGATCTCTTCACATTTCAATGTCTCCAAAGAATCACTAAGTGCATCTGGCTCATTAGTCATCAGGTAAATGATCAAAAAATGAATGTGAGAACTGAATAGCAAGCCCAAATAGACAGCACCCTAAACTGTCAGCGCTATTACGACTCTTTCAGCTGCCATGCAACCTCTCTCCCAAGAGATATGCCAACGGATCTAAAATCTACCAGGTGCAGAGCCTGGTGTCCTGCATCTGAATGGAGTAACTGTGCTATCTATCTGTACTTTAAAAGGCAATGGCTGCGTTACCCTCTTCCATGGCCACATTTTGAAATGGCAGACAAAATGTATGTCCCCAGCCTACAGATTCATATATTCAGAAAGTTTTATTAACTTGGCTTTAGCTTGACCATACTAGTTACAAAGCTGCTTTTCACTGAGGCACAAGCAAAGCAATTGTTGACTCACCTGCAATATATCAAATAAATATACAAAGACTCAAAGACAACTTTTATGTCCCTTGATGTCTACACTTTACAGTTGGGAGATCAAATCCATTCCAGCCCTGAAAGATGCCTATAATTTCTAATAAACAAACCTTCCAATGCACACATCATAAAGAATACAAAATTTCATTTATGATATGTTCAGTAAGTTCCAAGAGGTATGTATCCAGGATCTGACAATGAAAAACACTTAGCATGTGAAGCCAGAAAGTGGCTACCCTACAATTATATTGAAAAAAAAAGTGATCAAATCTTTTAGTCTGCAGTAAAACATATATTTTTATCTTGCATCTAAAAACGTGACCTTTCACAGATTAAAGAACTAGTTATGTCCCTTGATTTTAAATATTTCTTGTTTCCATTGACACAAGTTTGCAGCATAATCATCTTCATTTACACAACCCCCCATTTTCACTTCTGAGGGGTCTGCCAAGCTCTGCTCAATCTCCCATGCTCTGTCAGCATGTGCCAAGAAGAAAGCATTATGCCTTATTAAATGATGTTAGAGCCATCATCCCAAACTGAAACAGAAAATAATTTTAAAATAACACTGGTTAATAACCTCCTGTGGCTTTTCAAAATCCTTTTGATTTTACAGAATCTAAAGTTAATTATTTTTACAGCCACTCAGGGAGAGAGTAACTACATTTCTTAATTCTCAGGCACAGGAGTATGGGCTAAAAAAGCTGTTGGTATAAAAGTGACTCCATGCAGGATGACAGCTCTGCTTATGTGTATCCTAATTAAATTAGTCTAATTCCTGCCAGATACAATGGTGGACTTGAGTGTGTGTATTGTAGTTGGGCCTTAAGTGAACAAATATTTCAAGCAGTTGATAGTATACAAAGACAGAAATTCATAAAAGGCAGCAGAAACTCATAAAAATATCTCATAAAGCATATCTAGATTCTCATTACAAAACACACCACAATAATTGCCTCCCTGACGGTAATGACCTTGCTAGAAAATTCTGGCACATGAATATGACAACTAAAGGAAAATATCCAAGTTTTGACACCCACTTTTCCTGCCAGCTCCATAGGGCAATTGGCTGCAGATCCAGTTAATCACTCATGCATCGACTCTTCATAAATCTGTCCTTTGCCACACGCACAATATTTATGAAAGGGATTATATGAGTTGACTGCTTACAACTGGTGGTGCTGGATTTTATGACCCATGCAGTCCAGAGGGGAGTGGTGATTTTAAGTGCACAACCAAAGTGCAAAAACTTTTAAGCAAACTTTAAACAGCTGGTAAAATAGGATTTCCTAGTAAAACTAAGGACCCTCCCTGCCTTAGGTCTCAAATGTATCTAGATACTACTGTGGAGCAAATCAAGTGAGTAAAATCTTAGCTAGGAAGGTAAATTTAGATGCAGAACCACACTCATGCAGCTACACATTCTTAAGGTCTTAAACCAAGTCAGAATTAATTCAGGTGTTTCTGAGGCACCTCCCTGCTCACTGAAGGTACCAATAAGTTTTGGCAAAAGGAGCTTCTTTTATATTTTCTACTTGTCCATTTTGTGTATCATAGAATCATAGACTGATTGGGGTTAAAAGGGACCTTTCAAGGTCATCTAGTTCAAACCCCTGCAGTAAGCAGGTTGCTCAGAGCCCCAGCCAACCTCACCTGGAATGTTTCCAGGGCTGGGGCATCAGCCACCTCTCGGCAACCTGGGCCGGTATATTGGAAGATATGGATGTTCCATCATGGGATGTGTTCAAGGTCAGGCTGGATGGGACTTCAAGAAACCTGGTTTAGTGGCAGATGTCCCTGCCCACAGCAGGGTGGTTGGAACCAGATGATCCTTAAGGTCCCTTCCAACCCAAACCATTCTATGATTCCATTGCCCTACACATTAAAAACCAACCAAACAAATCATGTCAGTCTCCTCCAAGAAGCACTGGGTCATCATAAGTTGAATTCAATAAATACAGCATTTCTCTTCTCTACCAGATGGCGATCTGACATGCCTTTGCAAGCATAAATCCAGAAACCTTCCTTTTAGGGTTAGTTCCTGGTTTCTGTTTGTTAAGAAAAGTAAAATTTTAAACTGACTTCAGGAAGGAAGAAGAGAAGACTGGACAGGCAATGTAAGTAAGCAGCTGGTAAAAGTCTTCAATATAAACATAAGTATTTTTTTAATCAGGAAAGTTGATGTGTTCCTTCTCCAAGCTCTTTAGTTTTTCCTCTTAGTCAATGCTTAGGGTTTTTTTTGTTGCATCCCAGAGACAAATCCCTCCAGAGTCTGTGAAATTGTTATTGCATTTACATGTTTGCTGGAAGTGCTTTGGCCAATGCTTCCTGGGTAACAGGTATTTTTTGTGTAACAGTTCAGAAAACAAACAGTAGATCTGAAACCACAATGAAAGTTTTTCTAAAAGAAAAGTTTGGATTAGTCTTCATGCTTATGCTCCAGTTAAGCAGAGCAGTATTTTAGGACTATTTTTATGGCTGAAGAGGCAGACTGGCTTCTAATGGAATTTTGGAAGTCACCTACCTGCTACACCATATGACAGGGTTACTTGATATCTGCGCAGAGCATTTGTTGCTCTTCTCCCACTAACTTCCTTTGTATCTACCTCATTTGCATTCTAGCACTTTCAAGTCACAGCCCTGAAGGTGTCATGTTTAATTTACTTAATGAATATATGATAATTTATGTCTATCCTGTGGCTTAATGGTGCATAAGATGTTCAGCTACATTCATCATCTTCAATTTGGTTTTAAGAAACAGATACCAAATGGTGAGGTAAGTGGCAGCACTTTGAAGAGCAAAAGCATGTCCAAAGGACAGAGACACGTGACTTCTGTTTTGTGACCCAGTTCTCTAGTTTACTTGAATAAATAGCTTCATAATAACAAAATATTCTTTCTTGTAACTACTAAATCATTTGTAGCACTTCTGTATTTTTGAAGGGGGTGTTTATAGCATTTCAGAGGACAATGATAAAAAATCCTTTCATGTTTAACAGAAGGCTGATTTTTCTTGATTTATTTTGTGCACTACATCTTTCAATTTCTAAGAAATTCTGTCAAGAAGGGATACCCAGCGTGATCCATATTACAGACTCGTTTATTTCTTTAAGTTTATGTATTAGTTGTAGAATCATAGAATGATTTGGATTGGAAGGGACCTTTAAAGGTCACCCAGTCCAACCCCCCCGCAGGGAGCAGGGGCAGCTGCAGCCAGAGCAGGTTGCTCAGAGCCCTGGCCAACCCACACTACATAACTAACACTCATCCTGAGGCTTGCTCTGGAAGAATCAAGTTGAAGGGCTTTCTAGCATCTCACTTCAAGAAAGCTTCAAGTTTCTGAGCAGCAGTTCCAGCCCTGACAATCAGCCTAGCTTTCTGGGGTGACTACTGCATAAAGGGGCCTTCGCTGCATGTATAACAGACTTCATTGGCCACAACTGGCAAACAAATCACAGTTTGGGATTTTCTGATACAAATCATTGTCCTACTAATGCTGGAGAAAGCTGGTTCTAATCCCAGTTTTACAAGCCACGCTTTGTTATTAAAAATCAGTGTAAAGTGCTGGGGGGAAGATTTTCATTTTTTTATCTGGATTTGTTTAGTAGTCTTCAAATGTATCATAAATAACACAGAACTGCATGAAGTATCATTTCCATTGCAAGTTCTTCAATATTACTACTCAGAGGAAAGCAAATCGATAGCACTACTCCCATCAGCATATTGAAAAGCCAATACCTTTTCTAACCCATATCCCCCAAAAGATAAGTCAGGAAGCAAAAAGCAAGGTGTGTTCCCAAGCACAGGGACAAGTCCCACAATAAACACACAGCACTAGACACACAACAATCAGGAACATGCTGCACAAATGATTCTGGTGGGTCACAACATCTTCTCTTCCAAAGTGATGAGAGATGGAATATAATGAACAGATTCCTCAAGTGGGAAAATCAGAAGCCGAAGGTCAACATATGAAGTACAGAATAAAAGATCTGGACAGTTTTGGTGGTGAAGACCTAAACTTTATTTTGAAAGTTGTTTTCACCCTGAAGAATCACAAAGAGCTTCGTCATAAAGGCCCCTCAGTTATGTGTGTAGAAGAGTCTTTTTGTGGAAAGCCAAAGTATAAGTCTCTTGAAGATGGAACAATGCAGGGTTTGATGTTTCAGGGGCTTTGTTGTTTGGGTTTGTTGTTTTGTTTGTTTGCTTGTTTTTTTGAGGGAGTGGGGAGAGAAGAATGGAGTTAGAAGTTTTGTTGTATTTATTACCATTTCAGTACAACAACAAAAAGGTGTCGGGCAAATTTGAAGATGTAGAATCAGGTTTCAGCAGTTGGCTGAACTCTGAGCTTCATACTAGATTTCTGAAAAATCTTCTGGTCAAATTCAATCTAAAATGACTGTAAACAGACATTACTTTCCCAGGTGGTAAATCCTAAGAAAGACAAGTAACAGCTACTGAGTCTTAGCTTCTTGCAGTGTATGAAATCAAAGTTCCTCTTGAAATATCTTCAATGGAAAAACCAAAAAGAACTGTCTCATATGACAGGACACATTACAACAGTTTTCTTAGAACAGGGATTTTTTTGGTGAGGCCTTTTCTAAAATGTTATTTTCAAAGTACTAAGACCTGATCATCAAAATTATTTTACTCAAGTGAGATCTTTTCTGCTGCTGATTGATAGTATCACATTTCTAAGACAAAAAGTAAAATGTTATGTTTCTTAAATGTTAGATTATAATTAAAACAATTTATCTTTAACTGCTCCGTATTATTTCTCATTAAAACAGCATCTAAGTTCAATATTAGGTATTGTGGGAGCACAGTGGGCATTGTTCAAGTCTCCTGTTCAGAAAATGCCTTCAAGTAATGAGCTTTTGTCGAACGTCAGTAATCTAAGAACACCCACATAAATTCTCCAAGATTGTATGCTATTCTGTTGAATGTAGGCAGAATTATCACACATAATTAAACAGCACAGATACAAAAAGCGTTGTTTATACCTCACAACAGCCTTCGAGTATCGAAGCTCATTTTTAAACTAGTTATTTATATGAATGGATAAATAAGGTCTGATTCTTCATCATCATAGCAATTTCATGCCCTTTTTATTTTACCCCATCATGCCAGGTTATATGAACGAAAAGTGCAAGCCCAGGTACAAACATGAAATAATAATTTTATTTTGGCAGCATTATATACTCAATTCACATGCATTTTCCTTGGTATGCATTACAACACAAGACTCAGCAGAAAGCAAAATTGGATTAAGTGTGATTTAAAACTCACTGCTAAGTGAAAAATCCAGAGTCCAGCACCCACGGGTACCAGAACTTCTAGGTCAGAAGATCAGGAAGTTTTTTTGTAGTCAGGAACAAAAGGAGTAACGTATCTACTTTTCTTGAATATTACAATGTTTCACTAATCATTCTAAAACAGATTAAAAATATGAAGTGTGTGTAAATTATCGCTGTTCTGTTCTCATTGTATCATATAACTGGCACCTCAGATTTCTGTGTATGCTGCTTTCTGGTTTCACCCTTGTGTTAGAGCTCAGTACTACACTGATACAATTATTTTTTAACACAAACCAACAGGCACAGTTTTGAATAAATAAAGGGGAGAAGTTTGGTGTTTTAGCAGCGTATGTGAAACTACTACTGGTGACACTTCTGAGTCATTCCTGGGGAGGTGTTGTCACTCACTGCCTACCTTGATTTACTCCTGTGACTAGTTTTTGATGAGGTGACCAATAGTCAGACTACCTGCAGATACCCCACTACACAGATACTTATGGTTGCCTATTAATCTCAAAGAGCTGTATCTACTCTAGAAATCAGTTCTGCAAGACTCTTCCTTCTAGATCTTAATTTATTGAGAACTTCCTACTAGGAAGTATCACAGGTATTTTGTAAACATGTATTTCTAGGAAAGCTATACACTGATATTTATATTTCTTACTAGATACACCAGATGGTTTAATTATAAAAACAAGGTTTGCCAGATAAACATTAGTGCTTGTTTTATACATGCATTTTCCTGTCAATACCTTGTCTTTCCAAGCTAAACACTTTTGTCTAACAGCTAATTATATTCTGTGAAAAACAAGTAAACCTTTAACCCTGAAGCTTTTGGGCCATCATTATTTATCAACCACATATGCTAAAGTTGACACTACCAAATATCCTTTTGGACAGTCAAAAGTTGGAAAAAAAGCCAACATGCTTTTTTTGCTACAGATTAGTGCACACAACATGCACATTATTTGTTATTTATGAAGACCTTCCATTTGTAAGTCACACACTGAAGCATCTAAAAACATTAAATGGTATGTGCTCACAATGCAGGCTATTGACTAACCCTACCAATGTGCACTCAGGCAAAAGCAACAGCTAATTTCTTATTAATCTAGTTACCTCCCACAGTGTGAGGGTGCAGAATTTATTGATTTTGGTCTTGAATGGCCTGTTAGTTCTTGACATCTTTTTTCAAGTATAACTTTAAAAGTAGCTTGCAGTGAAGACAGAGCATGAAAGAACTGGGAAAAATACTGTTCAGAAGTACTTGAGCAAGGCTTTCCACCATGAAGAAGGACCCCACCCTGGAAAGCTACTATTTTTTCTTCTAAATTCCCCACAGTATCTGATATATATAAGCAAAATGCAAATGCAGCACCACATAAGTTGTAGGCACTTTGCAAATCTCAAAGCTAGTCCAGAGCTAGAGAAGGAGGTTTCCAAAATTTGCCATGGTCCCTTTATTCCCTACAACCTACAAGTGGTTTGGAGTAGTCATTCTTGGCCATGTAACCGTTTCTACCTGTCAATGGGACCAAACATATTGCATGAATGTCATCAGGTGCTATTTCACCTAAGTGTTTCTTAGCCAGTCTGTTTTCTTCTAAATGACCTCCTCCCAAATACAGATACTTTGCAGAACAATGTACTGTGGAAACCAGAGCAAAGAAACAAAAGAAAAAACCCTCTAGAGCTTGAAGCAAAAATCCCCCTTGATCTGCACAATTGGTTTGGTAATCAGGTTCATCATCAATAGGGGGGAGGGGGGCAGGGAATAAATAATTGAAGTCTTACTTGACATCCTGTGAGCCCTTCACTAACAAGATTTACTGACAAAGATTAAATGTGCAGATGTGAAAGAGATGGCCACACAGGCAAGAATTTTATAAGCATGTGCCACTGTTCTGATGATGTAACATGGCATTTTAGACAAAATATTTCAATGTATCTCATCCAGTGCTTTTACACTACAGTTCTAGTTCAGCTGGAGGGTATATTTCAATGAATATATCTTAATTTAAAGAAGTGATTGAGAATCACCACATCTGTAGGCACCTCCCAGTTCCATTTACCAATGAAAATTAAAAAAAACCTGTCCCACTTCTAGCTGGAATTCAGACTTTAACTAAACATTCTGGTACCTACATGTATAGAGTTTGATTTCCAGAGCTGTTAAGCCTTACTATTTATTGAAAAGACGATGGTTCTAAATCAAGATATCTGGGGATTCTTGGTCTCACTATAAAATGTAGCTGGTAGCTTGCAAAGAAGTCATAGAATCTTAGATCATTCTGTTTAGTGACTCAGCTGAAGGCCAATGCAAGTATCTCAGCTATATAAAACATGCTAGAGAAGTCTGGAGGATTCTCATTTTCCAGGCTGTTGCAATCAAAACCCATTGCCAAGTCTTACAATCACCATTTTAGGAAGAACTGAAACTAAAGACAAAGGTTATACCATCAGATATGAATGATTCACAGACATAGCTGTGGGCTAAAGAAGATTATTCCCAATCTATCCAGAACACAAATTAGATCAGTGGGTAGCAATTGATTGTAACTCCTCCATCTTAAAAAAAAAACCCAAAACCAAACATACAAACAAAACTTAAAGTGAAAGAAACAAACAAACAAAAAACCAAACAAAAACAAACAAAAACCCCCACCCACCCAGAAAACTAAACCAAAAAAAAACCCACAAGAGTAAAACCACCACATAAAAAAAAAAGAAACAAAAATTGCTGTTCTGACTATGGCCATGAGAACTCACTAAACAGCAAGACATTCATTCTTTGTTCCCCAGGGAACCGTGGAAGAGGTTTGATCAGGAGCTGCTGTCTGACCTGGAGTATCTTACCTTCATACAGAGGCAATATCATCTATGAGACATCAGACCCAAGAGCATAACACTGTGTTCACACTTCTGTCTTTCACTTCAACCCCCTTCCTCCCCCGTAGAGCCCTGTTCTAGGCATTGTTTTTCACACATGAATGTCAGCAGTGTTATAAAACTCTCTTTCTAGAAACACCAACGGTTATAAAAAAGCACCTCATTCTTCCCACACAGGAGCTCTGGAAACACAGTTGGTGTGCTACTGATTCTGAGACGCCAAATCCTCCCGAGAGTCGAGTACATCGTGTCAGGTTGGGCTCAACATCACACTAAGTACACGTGGTTTCCAATTAAGACAATTACCTGCCCACAACATGCTACATATATGTAAGTGATTTTAAGGGTTGCAAAGGATTCCTAAATCAGAAGTTTGTTGCCCTTACTTTCTGTCAATGTTTTCAAATTATTTTAGATTATTCTAGATTAGATTCAAAGCAACCATAATAGTCATGTTCTCAGTCCTAATTCAATACTTCATTCTGATGACACTAACACCGACCTCCCCCTGGTATAGATCCAGAAATGGGGCAAACTCAACCAAAATAAAACACTACTTTGAAGGAAGCCCTGGATTTCATTAATCTATTCTTTATTCAAATAATTATGGCTTTATTCCTCTTACATTAGCTCACTGTAAACTATTTTCACAATCCTTGATTAGCATGCCATTGATTATGCAATATGAAATGTTTTCTTGGAGGGAACTGGTTTCCTTTGTTTACTTCTATTCCTGAGATACTGTTTCACTGAAGAGATCACAAGGTTTTATCTTTTTGTCACCTACTGGGAAATATGAAGTGTCAAAAAATGACTGTTGGCTAGATTTTTTTTTCTTTTTTTCAATGCAGTCTTAAAAAATGCTTTCTTTATATTTTCATCATGTTTTCACTTGTCCACTTATTCTCTTTTTAATATGGATTTTGTCACCATTATTATAGAATACAAAAAATATTGTTATGAACCAAATAATATTATAAGCAAAGCTTTTCTTTTTTACCTGTCTCCAGTTTTAATACGGTCAGAGGTGCAAAAAAGATTTTTGTGTGGAAAACAACTTTGTTTATGCTCCTTCAGGCCTTTACATTTCAATAAAACATTTTTGTGGAACTCTTATTAATAATCAGATATTGGAGAATACCTGCATTAATTTTCCTCTCAATTACACAAACCTCTAATCAAGATAAAAAGGTTCTTCTTTAAGAAAAGTAGTTACATTGGTTTTCTATTGAATTCTTAGGAACTTTGATTAGAGCAGTGGTTTTGCTTTTCAGAAATTTTCTAACGTATCACATATTATGAAACTCTTACCATGGATGGCAAACAGGAAAGGAAAAAATCAAGACTGTGTACTGCTTTCAAAATACAAAAAGCTAATTACATGCAAATGATTTCCATTGCTGTGGCAACTGCTCTTTTATTGGTTTCTCAGACTCCAAGAACAGTCATAATATAATGTGTTTGGTTACTTCTAATTTAAAGATTGCCTTAAGAAATTAAGTAAAAAAACCTACCTAGTTTTAAAGTGTATCTTCACATAAAACTACTTGGTCTTATGCAAGTCACATAGGGTATTTTGCCTTCTGACCTAACTTAAATGTGGTAGCAGTAGTAGTAGTAACAATGCTCCTAATGACTGCCTAATTCCCAGTCGCACTTGGGCACTCATGAAGCAATTATGATCATGACCACACGAGTCAGTAACATGGTCACAGGTGAGATGACATGACATGCAACAATTCTGCTGACCACCAGGCACTACAAACTTGAAAATGACTGTTCAGTGCTGGTCTTTGAAGAAGTTTTAGAGTCCATTCACACCTTACACTGCCATTCATTCACTATTTCAGTGGGAACTGAAGGGAAACAGGTATCTTGACTTAGCTTGTCATGAAAGTAGCTTGAGCCCTGGTAGAGAGATCAGTAAGATCAAACCTGGGACCATGCTGTAGACCTTCCCTTAGGGCTACTCTGTATCTCTTGCTTACAGAAATATTTTTGGTTTTTCCATTGCAAATTTTCACCAAGTATAATTCAAGGACTTTTTGTGTGTTTGCTCAGCATTTCTACATATTCAATTTTGCAGCAGAAAATCTGCTAAGAGACTAGTGGACATACTGAAGGCATCTGCTGTACATGTAGCTAATTCACAATTAATTCATAAGGAATCCAGTGTTAATTGGAAATATAGAGTATTAGACTTATTTCTGTTCTGGACCTGTTCAAGAAAAGACAACTTTTTCTTTTTCTTTTTTTTTTTTTTAATATCTTTGAAGATTCATGTAGAAAAGCACAGCTTAGTTACACAAAGTTGTAGATAGAGTTTTCTCTATTCCTTTCAACAGTATTTGGTCAAAATCCCATTGACCTCCTGGTTATTATTAGATAAAACATTCACCTGCCTTTTCAGCACTCTCCCAGGCATCACCTTAAATAAGCAGCAATTGAACATGACCTTTAATGTCAAGCTCAGCACTGCTAACACTACTGCGTCTGTCTCTCATTCAATGCGAGCTGGATATCCCATCTTTGCATCCCATTCACTAGTCCTGGCCCAGACTCTCCATGCAGCTAATACCAAACATCTTTGTATCCTTCACCTCATCTCCAAAGCAAACACTTAATGCTGCTTCTTCAACATTGTCTTATCCTTTAGTGCTTGACAGAAATAGACCCACATTGCAGTCTCACATGAAAATGCAACAGCCAGTCAAGTTTTTCCTGTAGCCAGCGAGTGTTTTGGGGATATGTTGTTGTTGATTTATTTATGAGGAGAAATAAAGAAAATGTATGCCCTTTCCCACAAATGCTTCAAAATTTATGAACACATTTTTGTCTGGTAGTAGCAGAGAGGGTCCAGACAGTAGATGAGTTACATCAATGCAGGGAAAAGCAAGGAGAAGATTTTACTGAATTACAACAGCTCTATGATTTCTGCTTCAGAACGACACACAAATAAAGCTTTCAGAAAATGCATTTTGTGACAGAGTAAAATGTATTTGTATTGAATTATAATCTCATAGTCTACTGCAGTACAGATGGTAACAAGGGGAGAGCGCAAGGAATGCTGTCGAAAGCCTATCACTGAATAGCTGCTTTTGAGTTACTTCATTTGCTCATAGTTCACCATCCTGGGGAGATTCTGACTGCACACAAGAAGAAACTTTTTCACAATGAGAACAATCAGCCATTGCAATTATCTCTCTCCATGGAAGAACACTGGACACTTTAAAGATTCACCTGTACAGGGTGCTGGGCTTGCGAGACCAGGCTTTTGCCAACAAAGGTTGGACCAGATGATCCTTGAGGTCCCTTCCAACCTGTTACTCTATGATTCTATGATCCTTGAACATCAGTGACTTGGAACAGTTTTATTTTTTTTTACCTATTATAGATCTGTAGTAATGATGGAATTCAAAAATACTATTAGAGAGAGACTGCCTCTGGGGAAAAAGAAGAGAATTCTCCTATTCCCTTTTCCAAGAAAGAACTGCAAAACAGATAACAGGAAAGACAGCTTGAAACTAGTTACAAACTGACCATAGAAGGATGAGGTAGAGTCCATGTAGGTAAGACAACTGACAGTAATGTCGCTGTGTTGTGGTTTGATAAAAGCTGAATATCGCTCTAGGCATATCAGGTTGGCTTGTTGTAACAAGTACAGTGTTTATCTTAACTGCACCTGTAAATGGGAAGTGATAGTAGCTGGGATGTCCAATTGCCATTTCTTAAGAAAAACTTTAGGTGGTTCTGAAAAACTCAAGAAATTTGGGTAGTCATAGTAAATCCCAGAATCCCAGCATGCTGGGCGTTGGAAGGACCACTGTAGATCATCTGGTCCAACCCCCCTGCTCCAGCAGCATCACACAGAGCAGGATCACAGTGTCCAGGTGGATTTGGAATCTCTCCAGAGAAGGAGACTCCACAACCTCTCTGGGCAGCCTGGGCCAGGCTCCGCCACCCTCACAGCACAGAATTTTTTCCTCCTGTTCATATGGAACCTCCTAGGTTCCAGTTTGTGCCTATTGACCCTTGTTCTGTGTCTGGGCACCACTGAAAAGAGTTTGGCCCCAGCCTCTTGCTACCCCACCCAATCGGCACTGATCAGATCCCCTCTCAGTCTTCTCCAGCTAAACAGCCCCAGGGCTCTCAGCCTTTCCTCAGCACAGAGATGCTCCAGTCCCCCACCATCTTCACAGCCTCAGCTGGACTCTCTCCAATATTTCCCTGTCTCTCTTGAACTGGGGAGCCCAGAACTGGGCACATTATTCCAGATGTGGCCACACTAGGGCAGAGTAGAAGGGGAGGAGAACCTCCTTCAACCCGCTTGCCATACTCCTCCTCTTAATGCACAGCAGGATGCCACTGGTGTTCCTGGTCATGAGGGCAAATTGCTGGCTCATAGTGAACTTTTTGTTCACCAGGACTCCCACATCCTTCTCTGCAGAGCTGCTTTCCAGCAGGTAAACCTCTCAGCTGTACCAGTGCAGAACTCTAGTCCTCTGTATAATTTTCTGTTATTCTGGGTGTGGATATCTCAGTAAACATAGTACACAGACAGGAGATACAGAAAGTGAACTGCTAAAAATATCCACGTGCTTTGGCCAACAGCAACATATGCTCAGAAACCTAATGAAACAATTCTCACTTACAGATGGTAGGAAACAAGGAGCCAGCACTTTCCATAATAACTTAGACCTTTACAAGGGGGTGATTTTAACCCTATTTAAATACCATTTAGCACTGTGTTTGCCTTTGGAATTAAACAGATTTCACCTTATTCTCTCAGTTTCTGATGTCCCAACGAAACAACATAAGGAAAGGTAGTCAATCAGTAGAACACATTAATTCCACCAAGCACAGAAGCTTTTCCTTCTGCAACTGTTTTGGTGTTTTCTATGGTCACCACTCACCAGCAAGGGCTTTAAACAGAAAAATCAATAGCTACAGCTAAAATCCACCATGGCTATGATGTCATTTATCCTGTCCTAGGTTAAGACTCAGCTTGAAGGGACAACACAATGAGGTTGAGACAAAAATGGTGAGGCTTTTCCCTGTTGTCATTGTCAGCAGTGAAGGATGGATAATTTAGAATAAAAAGGAAGAGAAACAGCTTTCCCTGGTTATAATGTCATACCAAATTTGCCCTGACTCTACTGGATGCTAAATCTCTGACTGAGAATAACTCTTGCATAGTGGTTTACAGGGGGACCACAGAGAAGCCTCTGGGGCTAAACTTGGTCTTTGATGCCGTGAAGATTAATTACTTTTAGAAATAATGGATATGGCTTGCTGGAGTCTGGATCTTACCCTGGAGGAAAGGTCAACATTTCTTAAGAGTCTGAAATAAAGTACAGAAGTTAGCGTAATCGATGGTGCACCAAAGCTTACATCAAAGGTTATCAAGGAATCAAGTGGGAAGCTTGAACTTCAATCCATTTAATTAATGGGGGCTCTGACTTTTGTGACTTGTCCCCTTATTTGTGCTTTCTAGTTTTACCAGCATCTTCCTTGTTTCCTCAATTTAAGCCAACTGCTATTCTTCAAGAAGCTCACTTCCTGTAAACACACTGTTTTGCCCTTAGTCATGACAAATTACTGAGTATATTCATTGGATAATTTGGTCCAGTTCAGTGAACTAGAGCATATTCCTGAAGGCCACTGGTTTGAAGTAATTATTTTCCCACTTTCCCCCAATTCTTTCTATATTCTGCCTCACAAACTATTTCTCCAGTCAGCCTGTTTTAAAAGACCTTCCCCTTTTCTTACATCCATTTTCAACATCATTGCTAAACCAGTAATTGCATTAATTCTGAAGCTGGAGTTGTTTGCAAAGGCCTCAAAATGTTTTATAATATTATTTTCCTTGCAAGTTTGATAATAATTTGTGTGTGTGTACATACAAAACAATGAAAGCTTTCTGTATTAAAATGCAATAGAACTGTTTAAGCAGACAACTGCTATATAATTACAGGAAGGTATGTAGTAATCATTGAATAAAATGTTATGTACAACTAAAAAGTCATGGCATGTTTTTTTCTAAGCTAAGTAAAAACCAAGCCAAGCAACCAAACCAAATTAACCTGATGCAGAACATGGTGGTAACATCCAGGTATCCATTTAAGTGTGGCAAGAGCAGATTATTTTGAACAGGCAGAGCTGTTTCACAGTACAATACCCACCTTTTAATGCTGTTGATTGGTTTGGTTTTGTTTTGTTTTTTTATAAATGTAAGATGAACAAACCAATAAAAAAGACAACTCCTTGGGTTAATATACTGTACATCAGATTCTATAAAGCCTGAATGTGGCAGGGTAGAGGAGCTTACAATGAAAACAGTGGAAGGCTATCAGCAGCTGTAACTCTATCAGGAGAATCTACAGTTAGATGATTTTTTTTCCCCCCCGCAGTCAGTTACAGTCAGCACTGGATTCAGTCAAAAAGCCAAAGCAAATGCTACCATACCACGGATTTCTGCATGCTTCCTGGTAAGGCATCTACCTTCAATATTACAGGTTTCCTAGATATATACAAAAATATAGTCAGATCCTCATCTGACTTAAACTATTGTAGTTTCATTTCAGTCAATAGGCATTGACATGGTTCCACTGGGGGCAATGAAATTGTTTCTTCAAACTTTATTTCATAAAATATTTTTCAATCAAACAAGACCTTTTTTCTCCTTCCCCCAGATAAATCTTGAGGAGAATGTAAATGCTAAGACACTACACAAAGGTGTATATATTGAAAAAAAAAAATCTATATTCCTAGCTTTTCACAATAAAACAAACAAAACAAAAGCAAAGAAACAACAAAAAAACTGCCTTACCCCATAAAAAACCAAACCGAAACCAAAACTTCACCACAAGACTATTTAAGACCCATCTTGCTGGTGTGAGAAAAACCTCTCTAGTGTAGGAAAGAAAAGTAATGGATTGCTAACTTTTTAAGAATATAAGGTTAGTTATGCTTCCTTCAAATTAATACTTGGACGTATCTGAGAATTGAGGAACATTTGCATTAAATAGCAAAAGGAAATGATTCCAAGGTTGGTGTAGGCAGTCAATAAGCAGAGCAGCGGCACATAACTGTGGTATATGTGGTTTCTGTATGATAGCATATGAAGCATCCAGTATTAGAACAAGTTGTGTCACTGGAACTTAGCAACAGGAAACTATGACACCTGCCAGAAAAGTCAGGCTGCAAAATGATCATTTCAGAAGCTATTTTTAAGCAACAACACTCAAGACAGCACCACTTCCCCTCCGCCCCCTGAGAGAGGGAGAAAATGAGATGTCAGCAATCAACAGAGCCAATACAGGGTTGATGCAGCATCTGACAGTGTTTATGTTAATAGCACTTTCTCATCCTGCTGTCCAAAGAAATACACTGTCAAAGCTCCTCATGCGACTGGGACATCTCACTATGGTTGTTTCATCTCCAGATCAGAATCTCCTGACAAAAATTTGCCCCATAGAAAACATAGATTTAAGCTTTCTTGTTTACCAGTGAATCCCAAGGGAATCTATGATGCAAACTGCAGTCACAGCAAAGATTAGTTTGCTGCAACTTCTTCGAGCCAATTGGACATACGATGTTCTATTAAAGTTTCCTAACAGCTGATCATAAGGCGTTTATAGGAGAGTTTGATCCCATTCTGTTTCACCAAGCATTAAACATTATATTTCTAGATGCCTAAAAAAGTTCTACCCAGATAAGTTTGTATTTCATGAAAGATATTTTAAGCCAACATCAAAAGATGAACAGAGAAGGAAAATATTTCCACTTACTTCAAAGCCTTTCACTTAAATGGCATAATTAGATGCCCAACTTTCTAAAGAATTACTTCTGCTTACGTCAAAAACCCACAGCAATGTTTTTAGCCAGCATAAGCGTATTACTATTGGGTCAAACAACACACAAATATCTCCATTATATTAAAGAAAGGAAGTGATCACTGACTCTCTCAGAAAATTAATGTTCTACTATTAGATACCAAGAAGATTAATAAATTACCAGCTTAATGAATAAACTGTTTTTTGCATGGTGAGTTATGTTAAGTAATTCCTCTATGATAGGTGACTTAAAATATTGCAGTATGTTCAGGTTAAGAGAGGGAAAGAGGATGATCAGAAGACGTTTGCTTATTTTTCACTTTTTTTTTTTTTAAACTGTACAAACCAATTTTTCTTACCACTTCAATGAGTAATGTTGCTGCTTCTTTCTCTGCTGAGCAGGAGAACAGAATAAATTGGGTAGAGGAATTCTGTTCCCATTTTAGCCTTTTATGACACTGGGAATATTTTTAATATGTACTTGCCTTTTGTCTATTGAAAATATACTAGAAAATTAATTCTGATAAAATATTATACCTTTATGTTTCCAATGTGCCATATGGCAAAAAAGTGCAGATCCTTTTAGAGTCAGAATCGCCCCCAGGATCACTGCGGGGTGGACTCAGAATAGCAAACCAGAGTACTTTACACTTGAAGGTTGTCTTAAATGAGTATTCAGGGTATCACTGAGCCTAAATGATTTCATGCAATTTTCAGTATAATCAATAGCTAACTGAATGCATTAATGTTTGACAACCCTGCCAAAGGTAACCACTTCACTTATCAAATCCAAGGGGCCGTTCCCTTCCCACAGATTTCAGTCCACCTCCTTCAACATCACTGAAACATCTTACAGAGGAATTGCAAGAACCAGATGAGAATTCTTCTCTCGCCCTACTAATATATTAGCTTTCTTGCTTCAAAAAGATATTTTAACCACACAGCCAAGGATTTCTAAACAGGCTCAGCTGGTGACTGCTGAAATATTTCATTTTGCAATCTTGATTTTATTTTTTGTTGTCTGTCTTAGGCTAAATTTGCCAGTATTTCAAGCTAAAACCTGCTATTTAAAAAACTATTTTGAAACAGAACATCTCAACACTTTTAGAAATCCTCTCCTTTCTTTCCATTATATTTATTATTTCAAGTCAATTGAGCCATCAAAACTATTTTTGGTGCGTGCAATTTAGTTCAGCAAATAAACAGCTTCATTGAAGATGCAAAATTAGAGTAATTTTCAGTTTTTAAGAATAAACTTTTCACCTCTGAGAAATTAATCTGTAAAACCTACTTGCCTGTAGGAAAATACCAAGATCAGGGGATTGTTTCTTAGGACTTGAATACTCCTTTAGAAATCTCTATGCATTGTATGAGGTACCAAGATGAACCTCTTGCAGTAGCCTGTATTACAGACAGGCAACAATGAAGAAGTAGTCTAAAGCTGGAAGTGAATTTGAAACTTAGAATGCACGGATGTGAGATTTTGAAGGATTTTTCAGCATTTGAAAGTAGAGGCACCATGCTCAGCCACAGAAATAATGCTTCATCAGCAAAATCACTCCATACCACCACCTACATATGAAGAACAACAGAACCTGATTTTAGAAATTAAAGCATAGGTTAGTCTTTATAAAACACTGAATTGTTTCTTCTACCCTTCTCTGAGTTCCAGATGATGGCCTCCTAGTGCAAGTGATGACTGACACTGTCTATGGCAACTCTTGTCTACTGATTAAAAGGACTGGGACAACCTGCAAAGGTATATTCTGTTCATTATTCAACTAGAATGGATTTGTGCTAGTGACTGAAAAAAAACTAATTGCACCTCCTTATTCCTTTTGCAATTCCATGAGATACCGATCCCCATTATTATGTTATTCTGAATGCTATCTCACAGTAGGATTCGACCAAAATAGAGTAAGATCTCCTACCAGATTAATCTTTTCATGAAGTATCAAACTGCTGGAAGCATGAAGGTTTTGTGCAGCAATCTGCCTTTCATCTGAATTTTGCCTTAAAACATAAGAGGGAAGGAGGTAAGCTAATGAATTTTCTTTGAAGGTTTGTGTAACTGAATTAGCCCATTTCACTCCATGCAAATTCTTAGTGATTGCTGAAATGCTTGCTAATGAATACAACCATCAGTAATCAGAGCAACAAGCCACTTGAGTCTAGCCGGTCTGCTTCAGCAGCCAGTGGTGACATGCCCAATGGGAACAGTAACTCCTTCTTCCAAAGAGGAAAGGTCTTTCAAAAATGCCATGTCCTTTCACACCATAAAGAATTCCTACTGTAGACAGGTACAAACTATGACAGGTTGTTCCACAGCATTAGAGTAGGAGAGCTGCTATAAATTAGTAGTGTGGAATCTATTTCTGAAGTGGATAGTATATATGTGATACGAAATACAATGATATAATAAATTTATAAATGCCATCTACAGGAGTAGACTATATCACTAAGTAATGTATGCCTTTGCCCATTAGTTTTAATAGGGTTTGGAGGAAAAAAGAGGCACAGAATGACTCCTGACACAGGAACACCCAATACTGGGAGATGTTTTCCTAACTAAGAACACCCAGCCTTGGGAGTTATTTAAAAATTGAGAAACTTCTTAAGTTCTAAAATCACAAACCCACAGAATGGGAAAGCTGTCTTTTACCAGAGCAGAGCAAAGCATGAAAGCACTTGAAAAGAGACTTCATTCCCAGGAAGATTTGCCAGGCTCTGAAAGGTACAATATTGGTGAGCTCTGACAGGAAGACAGGCAGAGAGAGGGAAGTCTGGAAGAGTCTTTATGGAAGGTCAGTCCAAGGTTCCCTCATAAAAGGTCAGCTTCCCATAGGCAAATAATGACTTGGAAAAGAGATAATTTTTTAAGATACGCTCCTTTTGCAATATTTTAAAATAAATATAGGTTTGTCTTGATGAAATTGTTGGTATGGTAAAATATCAGTAATTATTAAGTATTTTTATTCTCTATGAAGACAAAAAAAACCCATAACCACTACAGGTAATGTTTGAAATAAACTGCCATAGTTCTACATGCCAATCAACAAATGTGACTATGATAAACTCTTGCCATTAATACAATATTTCTTCTCACTTGAAAGAGATCCAACATACTTTTCACACTTGAGGGATATTGGAATAATTCTCCCACTGAATGAAAACATAGTGCCTATGTAACAACATCATACAACAGAAAGCTGATAAATATCTCCCCAGACAAGTAAAACTCAGGGGAAAAAATCAGCGATTGTGACAGGTATAATACATGGCCTGATCTTGAGTTTCAAATCCTGTCTGAAATGGAGAATTGTTTATACCTGATGAAGCCAGAACAGGGCACCAATAGAAAAGATTCACTCACACTCACTTCATCACTCACACTGTGCAAGTCTAACAGAACTTAACCAGAGCACTAAAATAGTTCAAAGAAGCAAGAAAATGATCCTCCTAGGCAAGAAGCAGCTCTAAACTGGTTATTTCTCTGTAGAACTTTCCACTGTGTAAAAGCTGATTCTTTCACATAGTTTTCACCCAATAATCATGGAATCAAAGAAACACTTTAATTGGAATAGACCTTTAAGATCATCAGGTCCCACCAAAACCCAGCACTGCCAAGTCCATCACTAAACCACATCCCTCAGTACCACATCTGCACAGTTTTTAAACCTCCCCAGGAACAGGGACTCTACCACTGCCCTGGGCAGCCTGGGTCAGGCTTTGACAACCCATGTGGGGAAGGCTCCAGACTCCTGTCAGAGCTGTCAAGAGTGAGGTGGTCTCCCCTGAGTCTCCTTTTCTCCAGGCTGAACAACACCAGGACTGGACCATGACTACCAGCTTGACCTAAACTCCCTCTCTGAACACAGCCAAAAAAAGTCAGCTGCAGATTTTAAACTAGGTACATCCATAAGCAGAGCAGTGAGTCCACCAGAATTTCAGAACACAGTTCACAGATGTACATGGGTTCCTGACTTCAGTACCACAGACATCATTGACCTGTGGCTACGTGTTCTGCACCTCTTCAATTCAAGCCCTACCTGCATGGATTAAGGAGCAATTGTATTAACTTAACATGGTCACTGAAATATCAACAGCTGGACATTGAGAATATCACTGCATAGCAATGAGAAAATTATTTTTAAGATGATTTACCTCTAAAGTATTTAACCTAACAGTACCTAGCATTATGACAGTATCCATTCCAAGGCCTCATGCAGTTTATGAACTTGGCAACTCCAAGAACAACTAAGTGATCCAAATCTTCATGATGAATCAATTCAGTATATGGCCGCTGAACCCATGAATGAAATGAAGGGGAAAAATATTGCGAAGGCCTCAGAAGTATAAATCACCCCTTTACATACTTTTCTCATTTTATTCCATCACATCAACTGTCCTAATGCTTTGCTTTTAGCTTATTCTGTTGTCTTTGAGCAGACAAGAGGATACATCATTAAAGAGAACTGAAGAAGGAACCCAACTCAGCTATATATATTTGCCTAGACTAAAGCATCTTGTTTTCTGTTGGTTTCCCCCCCCCCTCAGTTCAGCATATTTATAAATGAACAATCAACCTCTACAGAAATGGACTCTGACAGTTGTCCTGCTTTATTTAGGAAAGAGTCAGATACAAAAGGCCATTGTCTCAGGATAGCACTCATATTTCATTAGTGAAAAGGACAGGTGTATACAAACAACTGTCCCAATGTAAAGTCAGTAAACTGTTTGAAATTATGGTTCATGTTGGAAACAGAAACTTTCCAAATCCGGAGATGATCTGGGTCCATTTGGTGAGTTTTCATTGTTTACATTTCATTTTCTCTGTGCCAGAGACACAAGACAGATGCATGGGGGAAAAACCAGCAGCTTTGCCATCGCCACATACCTTTGAAATCAGCCTTATCCTTGATTTAGTCATAATTTCAGTGTAAACTTCTTCAGAAATCATTTACCCATTTTGGCAACTATGCCTTCAAGTGTAACATATACAACCTGCATAGATAAGAATAATTTTAAACCTAAAACCATGACAAGAATCTTCTACTTCCACTACAACTCACAGAGATGAGGAACACACAGGCAAGCTGCTGCTGAATGGAGCCAACTTGCACAAAGCTTTCACCACATCACGAACCATGAAGGCATTGTTTAGAGAAGCTCAATGACACATCAGAAGTGCATGATGACGGGTGGATTATAGTTTCTTCAGGTGATACATTGCTTTCTTTGTCAACTACTCTAATCTGAGCGCCACGCTGATCACTGTGTTAGACTTAAGTGAGTATTTGGGGAATATAGATGGTCAATAAAGATCTTTTTGACAGCAGTTCTGAAAAACTCCAAGTGCATCAGACCATGATATTTTCCCTCAGGACTGATAGAATCAATAACAGGTGCACAAGCTAAATCACTCTGGTATCAGAGAAGATTCTGGGTGCATGAACCTTGTATTGAAAGGCAGGGTCACACAGAACTAGATATATTCAGGTCATCTAAGTCAGAAATACAAGAAAGAGGAAACCATAAGAAAAGTACTTCATAAAAACAATGAACAAGAAACATTAATATTTGCTTTCCTTTGGATGAGAAAAACACCCCCAACAGTTATAAAATAATGTCTCACTAAGGTAATAATGATATCCAGCAAAACCTGGTTTTCTTCTTGTAAACAAATAATATTAAAGCTAAAACAAAAATACCAACCACTGCATGCAAATAAGTCTCCCACAACAGCCAGAATTTGTGGTACCTGCTATGTATATTTTATATATTTATATATTTGTACCTGTGGAACCTGCTATGTATATTTTATATATATGTTTTTCTATTTTTTTTTAAAGTTTCCACAGTTCCTCGTTGGGCACCCCAGAGGAAATGTAACTCATTATCTGGATGAAGATAAAAAGTTCCAAACTTCCTTTTCTCTTCAGATGACATTGGAAAGGTGAGGATGCAATCACAGCACCTTTTTTCAGGAAAGTATCAGCAAATCTGTGCAACTGCTCATCAGCCACTGAGTACGTACCTCTGAAATCCTTCCTCAATTCCTCACCCTCTTCTGCAAGGCACTGCACAGGAAAACCATATTGCTCTGCCATAACTGGTTCCTAACAGACTAATTCTTGTGAGGCCAAGAAAGTTGTTTTCATTTCTACACCTCCAAAGCAGAGATATGAATATCTACTAAGGGAGTTCTTCAGCTTATTATTTGTGGAATATTCGAAACAGTGAGGTGACAAACCATTAACCTTCCCAAACAGCTCAATTATTTCTTTAACTGTAATTGCTTAATTAGCATCCCAATTTCTTCATAGGACATATTATTTAAGAATCAAAACAAAACACAAAAGGAAGTATGGAAACAACTCCAGTATAAGCAGCCATGGAAACCTACAGGTCTTTATTCTTGTGATCTCTCCCCCTCTTACCTCTTCATTTAGGTTTCTCAGTAATCTTGGCAGATATTTTTTGTTCTACATGCAGGTTTTCCCCAGGATTTTCAGAAAACACTATGCAAGTGAGGAATTGTAGGCATTAAAAAGACCTGAAACCCCTGTATTAACCGTGTGTGTGTATACATATATAAAAAACTCTCTTTATCATACGGAATAGATCCATACTGTTTCAGCACCACCTTATGGAGGCATGAAAATGCTCCATAGGCAGTATCAGTTTTAGCACAACTGGACTCAAAACCACATGCGGCTTCTTCTGCAGTCGTGGAGATGCCCGAACATCTCCACAGTTTTGTCAGTATCTTCTATCACATCATCCATCATAGATACATAAAACTATTAATACGGCCGAAGAAAAAGGCATCTGGAGCATTGCTCGAGGCTGTGCATTTACTAGTTCAAGTTTTTTGCTTGTTCACTGAACTGGTACACCTTTCATGGTTGATTTGTTTGAGCAATAGCTATGGAAATTAAAAGAAAATGTAAGGGAAGAAGAAAATATTTATGCTTTGTAGGAGATGAATAGACAAAACACCTACTGTGCTGCCTACCAACAGAAAAGTAAACAGCCATATTTGCAAGCAGTCAGCCTGTATTCACTGCAAGGTCACAGTCATAGAATTGTTTCAGTTTGAAAAGACCTTCAACATCATCAATTCCGACCATTAACCCAGCACTGCAAAGCCCACCCCTAAATCATGTCCCTCAGCATCACATCTCTGCGGCTTTGAAACCCCTCCAGGGATGGGGACTCCACCACTGCCCTGCACAGCTTGGGCCAGGGCTTCACAACCCTTGTGGGGGCTGAAAAAATTGTTCCTCATATCTAACCTAAACCTTCCCTGGGGCAACTTGAGGCCGTTTCCTCTTGTCCTGTCACTTGTTCCTTCGGAGAAGACATCAACCCTACCTGTCTTCAGCTTCCTTGCAGGGAGTTGTGGAGAGTGAGAAGGTCTCCCCCGAGCCTCTTTTTCTCCAGGCTGAACAACCCCATCTCCCTCAGCCATTCCTCACAAGATTTGTGCTCTCGACCCTTCCCCAGCTTTGTTGCCCTTCTCTGGACATGCTCCAGACCCCCAGTGTCCTTCTGGGAGTGAGGGTCCCAAAACTGAACCCAGGATTTGAGGTGTGGCCTCACCACTGCCTAGTACAGGGGCAAGATCCCTGCCCTGGTTCTGCTGGCCACACTAGTGCTGATCCAAGCCACAGTGTATTAGAAATACATACCCTACAATACTATGCAGTACAGCTACTCCAATACAACATACAATACTACACACACGGCTTGCACACTTACTTCAGTGCAAAGCTAAGCGACGACTCTGGAGCAAGGACTTTGCTCTCTAGCTGAGCATAGGAGTCTGGCCCCACTCTCTACTGGAAATGAAAACCTGAAAATTAAGAGGGCTTAAGAGGAATCTTCTTTGGTTTTGGTGGGGTTTGTTTTGGTTTTGATTTGCATTTTGATTTTTTGCATTTGGTTTGTTGTTTTGCGTTTGGTTTTTTTTCAGATACCATTTGCTTAGTAGCTGTTTTGTAGCTTTTTCCAAAAGCTGTCTAGAGGAAATAAGCTCTGATTTTATTTCCAATTCTTTTCTCTCTCTTCTTTTACACTGATAATTGCTTTTTCATCTCTTGGCTATTGTCCAGACAGTAGTATCACCATTCCATCTTTGGTCTCCTACCCTAATCTTACATATTTTACAGTCTCCATCCACTTATTTCACCACAACAGCTTTAAAGTTTATCCTTTTCTTCCCTTCCCTGCATTTCAATTTACACAATTCCCTTCTCAATAATACACTATTATATATTAGGCAAACTCCCTCGATACTCATACACATCTACATTACTTATCTTTTTGGAAAGTCTATACATCATCTAAGGTTGTATTTCTCATTACTTTCAGAGCTGGATCTGATCTATGGGTATATTATTCTATTTTCTATTTCCTCAGTACTTGTTTGACTGCAGTATGATACAGTCTCTAAATGACAGATTATTGCTTCTCCTAGGTAAGGGGATCAATATTTTGCTTAATCGTAATGATTCTTATGGAGTGCTGAGTGTTCTTGGTTGAGGAGAAGCCAGACTGAAGAGGGCTCATTAAAAAAATGATACCTAAAAAAAGGCTTTAATAGTGTCAATAACTTCATTATTACCTTCATTTGCTCTAGCTGAGTTAGCTTTAGGTCCCCAAAGAATTACGAGCATTAAACTATGTATGAACTTAAAATGCAACACAAGTCTTGATATGGAAAGACTTGACACCTTCATAGATGACAAACTACAGTTAAAACAAAATTATTTTCTTAAACATGGATCATGGGAAATACATAAATTAGATTCTTTCTTTGTGATGAAAACCACACAGCTGTGGCAGTGAGGCACCCATTACCTGAGTACTTGACAAGGGCACAAATCACTCTGTACGCATCTACTGTCAGTGAAGGCTGTAACCCATTTTTTCCTTACTTACCGTCCATCAAAACCCCACAGTCTGCAACATCCACTGCTTTGCTAGTTAGATTCAGACCCTATTGATGAGAGCTGACATGAACTTTCCACAAATTACTTCTCTGCTAGTGAATAAGGAAGTCCAAATAAAGGTATTTCTGAAATTTCTGCCCCTCAGCCCTAGATTCCACTGGAAAAAGTGCTATCAGAGCTACACAGATTACTCTTCTAGTCAACTCAGGTACCAATGTTCTTAATATATATAACTGGAAAATAAAATGCAGGATATGCTGCAAGAACCACACACATGAAGTGATCAGGTATACTCTTAATGGTGGGCATCTGAAATTATTTCACATTTATAGCTGTCAGTGCTAACCTCATTTCTTTGAGGAGAAAACACATAATTTTGCCTGTCACGAGGCCCTGGATTGGGGTGTCCCCCCCTTTCTTTTCATTTTAGGTGTAGTACAGGTGCCTGTGGAAAAACAACTGTTCTACCCTAATCACACTCACCGTGATAAAATGCTAAGAGGCGACTCAGGGAGGAAAACAACAGAATGCATTTACATAGTTTACATTGCAGGTTGTATTTAATTCAGGAAGAAAGGCCTGTGAGGCTTAGGGCATTGTCAAAAAGTGTAAATACAAAGGTCCCTTTGTTATTTCTTGAAGTGCCAAGTAAAGGTCCTTTGGATTCAGAGTTCAAGTCAGACTGATGAAGCTAGTCTTCACAGGCTTATGAATTGTTCTTTGGAGGGAAAGGGTGGTATGAGGAAACTATCTTGAAAAGAGTTTCAGTTACTTCATGAGAAGAAACTTCTCATTCAGCTCTGTACTTCCCAGACTGCATTCAACTGCAACCACACGATACTTGTGAATTCTGAAATAAATATACACACAAAGTAATAATTTTTGCAATTTGGTGGAAAGTCCTGTGGGCTTAGAAAAATCACTAATTACCACCAACGATTACTTCTACATTTATACATTCAATGTGTGAAATTATTATATCCATATAACTCGACCTTTGTTGATCCAAATATTTAACTTCAATTTAGAGTCAAAGCATTATCTAGAATATGCTTGTGATTTAATCATCCAATTCTCTAAATGCTTTCTAGGACAAACAGATTAATACGGAAGCTTTCCAGATCAGATCCTGGATTCCTGGACTCCCTAAATAACTATTCATCAAAGAAGAAATGGAGTTGAACAACTCCAGAAGAAATCACTGAGAAAAACCTCTGCCAAGAAACCCATTACGAGTGCTGACCCCAGATGTGGAGAGATGCTTTATGGTGCTCAGGGTGCCATAAGATGCAGCCTGGCTGTTCCCTGCCAGGAGTGGGAACATGCTCAGGGCCCTGGCACACTTCATCCAGACAGCTTACATCTACACAAATAATGTGACCACTGCACTACTCAGGGATCACACCACGGTAGGTCTTTCTCTTTGTGGATCTACAGTTTAACCTCTGTCTTATTTCCTTATTTGTGCAACAGCATTAATAACACCTTTCTAGTTCACAGTATAATCATCGAATCCCAGACTGGTGGGGGTCAGAAGGGAGCTCTGGAGATCATTTTGTCCAACCCCCCTGCTCCAGCAGGGTCACCCAGAGCTGGGGCCCAGCATCGCATTTTCTAGGCAGGTTTGGAATCTCCCCAGAGAAGGAGGCTGCACAACCTCTCCAGGCAGCCTGAGCCAGGCTCTGCCAAACTGGAACCTCCTGGGTTCCAGTTTGTGCCTACTATTGCCCCTTGTCCTGTCATGGGGCACCAATGAAAAGAGTCTGGCCCCAGCCTCTTGCTCCCTGCCCTTTAGGTATTTGTAAGTACTGATGAGATTCCCTCTCAGCTTCCTCTTCTCCAGCTAAACAGCTCCAGGGCTCTCAGCCTTTCCTGATGCTCCAGCCCCTCAGCATCTTTGTAGGCTCCACTGGACTCTCTCCGGTATTTCCCTGTCTCTCTTGAGCTTGGGAGCCCAGATCTGGGCACATTATTCCAGATGTGGCCTCACTAGGGCAGAGTAGAAGGGGGCAAGAACGTCCCTCGACCTACTAGACACACTGTTCTGAATGCATCCAAGATACCATTGACCTTCTTGGCCATGAGGGCACATTGCTGGATAGAAATTTCCTTTCTTCACAAGCCCAACTCAGTGCCCACAATATACTTTGAAAAACCCTGAAGAGAAAGAAAACTGAAACTTTCAAAAAGTGCTTTGGGATATTAAGCTAATTAGCTGCTGAGAGCTGGGTAACCACACACAGATAACAATCTACCTGGCCCCAGAAAAGCAGCAGTCAGAGATAATAGAAAATCCACCACTGAAGACCAGGATACATCTAGCCATCAATAAAAGGTGTTTAAACACACATTATCTTTACACCTGGTAATAACATATATGAATTAATATGCAGGTGTGGGTTTGACTCAACCTGCAATCCTTGGGTCCAATTTACAAATACGTTTTATGCTTTGAAGAACATTTAAAATCTTTCAGATAGAAAAATTACTCCTACTAGGGAAATTCAGTCCCTGAAACAGTCTTATCCTCAGTTTACATAATGAATTAATAGAACAGGGTACAGAACCCTTCTGTCAGTTCCATTCGATCAGAGAAACCCTGTCTCTTATCCTTCTATGCATTCAAACACAGACTTTGGATATTCTCTCCTTTGCCTCTTTTGTTCCCACCTCCACTTTTCTTCTTCTCCACCCTAAAGTCCCCGAGATAAATTTTTCAGATTTATGCCTTGGTCTCAGAAAAATGACAGCTTTAATTTGTGACATAGTCGTGTATATATAAACATCTTAGGAACATGCTATTCACACTAGCCAAGCATTACAGCTCAAAGTTTCTCTCTTCAGTAAGGGTTCAATAACCACGTGACCGCATGTCCTCAGACGCTGAAATTTTGGCATTGCAATCCAATAACTTATAAAAAGAAATTACTGAACATATTGAAAATTAAAAGGACAAGAAGGATAAGATTTTTTTAATTATTATTTCTCCCAGCATTAGACTTACTAGATTTTGGCATACTGCTATAGCCCTTACAGTTCTTACTTTCGAAAGAATAAATGAAGAACCCTTCCAGGAAATTAAGCAACATAAACTTAGAGTTCTCATGCCCCTTAATTTTTACCCTGACACAGCCTGTTAGATTCACCTTCTTCCTTTTTGGTGGACAGCTGTACTGTGCACTGTTAAGTTTATAGGAATAAATAACACAGTTTTCAAGCAGTAATTGCCACCTGATATTTTAATGTAAGCTACTGGTATTTGTTTGCACTTATTCTCCCAGCAGATGAAAGGTTAGTTTTCCTACATTTTGTGCAAGCCATGATTCGTGTTAGCTCTAGTGTTTGTTGCAGTGAATGAGCCCATTAGCACTTGTGAACTTTATCTATAGCTCCTTGAAGGCTCCTTTTAGGGGAGGAATCGGAGCAGTACAACAGCTATGACTCAGAGCTACGTGCACAGGCAAGACATTTTCCAGACCACCAGAGGCTAGCTCCTTATAGACGCATTACTTCAAATAAAAGAATTTCAAGTTATTACAGCCCAGAGAGTTTAAATACAGACTGCACTTTTCTGCTGTCGTAAATGTAGAAGAAATTCTTCTAAATCCTCAGTGACAGGTAAGCCAAAATGCTAAACTATAGCAAATATAACCTGACCACAAAGAGATTCTCAGATTAACAGGCTGCTGGTTGTTCTAGAACTATACCAGGCAGCAGACCACAAAACAACAGGAAAACCTTAACATTTGTTTCAGATTTGGCCTCAGACGCTGAGTTGGAGGCTCAACCCAACTGAATATGTACTCAATGTACAGGGCTTACTTTAAGGATGAAATCATGAAGGCGCAGGAGCCGGCTGTCCCTGTGTGCCGAAAAATGAGCCGGCGGGGTAGAAGACCAACCTGGTTGAGCAGGGAGATTTTGCAGGAACTCAGGGGATGTGGTGCTTAGTGACACAGTCTAGCTGATGCCATGGTGTTGGGTCATAGGCTGGATTTGATAATCTCAGAGGTCTATTCTAGCCTCAGTAATTCTGTGATTCTAGCAACGCAATTATTTGCTCCATAGATAAAAGTTAAAAAGCCTTTTGATGCAACTGTCAGGTGGGTCTGAATCCTGTGTTGAAATATCTGATCCATCTTTGGAGACAAGTACTTCAGGAGTAAGGATGACTGTTTACAAGTGGAAATTTCTTTCAGAGGTGTTTCTGTATACAACATGCTTTTCAGATAAGCAATGAATAAACTCTACTTCACAAAACTTTCTTCTGTTTCAAATAAATTGCAAAAACCTAGTCTAGAGCTGTCCTTTATCATTCATTCTGGCAACCCACTTGAAAAGAACTTTTATTGTTACCAAAATATTTTGTTAAGGGCCCTTTTCCTTCAGTGCTCATTTGAAGTAGCTTTTTGTGCTCATTGAAAACCAGTTAGTATTGGGGTTTGGGTTTTTTTCACTTGAGACTTGCAGAGGTTTCATTTTGGATGAACTGACAATGAAAAGCTGATGCTGGGTTGTTTTGGTTTTGTTTGTCTGCTTTTTTAATCTGTGAAAAACAGTCATAGATGAATTCTCTTATCTGCTCTCTTTTTTGGCAAAGGAGAAAGATATAATGAATGATTCACAAGATCTATTGCTATGGACTATAAACCATGAAGGTAAGTGGTTCTGTAGATCAGAAACTAGAGCTGCAAGTCCCAAAATGTGCTGCATCATTTTACAAGTCATGTTTGAATTGTAACATCATCAGAAGACAAATGAAAACATTGCATCATGGAACATTCCAGCTACACCATTATTGCTGCCTCTACAATGCTTTTAACTTCAGGAGACAGCATACACTAGCATTTAGTGATTAAAAACCTCCAAGCCATCCTTCCAAACTATACTGACCACAACAGAAAGTACAACTATCTTCGTTGTATCCAATTAGAAAGAATTCTCAATAATGATCTCACCAGTAAGAGGGTTATTGCTTTTACAAAGATAAGACTCTTGAAAATACCCAGAATGTGAGATTATAAACCATTTTGAGATGTACTTGTCTGAGGGAAGACTTGGGTGCCAACCAGTACAGCTACTATATTTTATGCTCTTCTATTACTTCAGGTAAGTAGCAATCTTTAACATATACCTTACTACAGATACTATACCATAAATAGATATACTGCAGACATTTTTAATAAAAGCCAACTTTTCCAGCACCAGAAAAATTGTGGTTAACAGTCATCGTGATGGTCAACAACTACAGCAGCCATTAGCTAAGAACAGTGTCCTTTATTTTTTAAGGCTATGCTATAGTGTCTATGACAAACCCTGCCCCAGAAGCAAAAAGGTGTCAACTAAATTTATAGTCATATACTGTGTTTCCAAGAGAAAGCAAAATCAGGGTAAAGTCCTGCCTGCAGTAAACCTTACCACAAGGACCACTCTGACAAGAGTAGGAAAATTGTGCAAAAGCATGACAATAAGCAATGATAATTGCCCCCTTCTCACGTACCTGCAGCTCATCTCCTGCTCGTGACAAAGCAGTCACAAAAAACTACATCAAAATTCTGTTCCACAACACAGGTCACTATTTTTAACAAAACAAGTATATTAAAAGATTACTTACAAGTCAGCTATCAGCTCTGATTTGCAGCCCAGTTTCCAAGGGTAGATCTTCTGAGTCCTGTTTTGTTTTCAGTCAAAGTAGTCAATGGAAATTAAATGGGGCTTTATTAGCAGCTTAGAATTTAAGTACTGAAACTTAAGAGGCTTCTCCTACTCTTTCTCTTCTGTTTACATAGCATGCAAGAGAGGACATAATTTAAACATGAAGAATGGTTTCATCATATTCTAAGCTGGTCCCAAAAAGGTGCCTGTACTTTATAAACTCCTTGTTTCCTCACTCTCTATCTGACTATCAGGTCACAAAGCAGGATGAGCAGTCTTTCAGAGAGTACTTCTCCTGTCATTCCTTATCATGCATCTCCACCCAGAATGATCATCGGGGCACAACAAGGATCAGCTGCTTTCTAAGTGATGAGAAGACAGGAGCCAACTGCAATTAAAAGGTCAGCAGGGCAGACCCGGAGCAGATCCAGAGATCATGACCAGGTTCAACCAACAGTGTCCTTCACAGCAATAAGGCAGGTACAGGATGAAGTCAGGAAAGCAATCTGCAGGAAAGCAATCTGCAGGTCAGGTGAGGCTAAAGGTAATCAGGGTAAGATATTACCCAGAGATCACTGAGCAGGTTCAGAGGGACAAGACAGGTGAGACCAGGAACCCAGTCCATGGGCCAGAGCCTAGATCAAGAAGGTCCACATGTAGGCATGGGTGTGGATGAGCTAGCTAGTAACCACCAGTCCTACAGCATAACTCAGAGACCAAAGACTCAGGGCTGAGCTTAAATGAAGCCCTTGGTACTGTTGGCAAGGGTGTGGATGGAGGCCCCAGCTAAGGCTGATAGGGCCATTAGACCCTGACAAAGTGCTTTTGGCCACCTGCCTGATCATTTGGAGGTAACATAACAATCTGCAGTAATTACCCACACACTGCCAACCAGAAGAAAGCCCTCTCCAGTCTCGGCCACCCTTTCTGGGAGAGCTTCCCTGGAGTTTTCCAAAACAGCAATGGAGATATAGATACACTCTGACTTATCTTTAGTGTTCAAAGAACAACATAACCAGGGTCATAGTCAATTATATCTAAACCTGTATTTTTTTTAAGAAAAGCTTTATTTAAAAGAAAAAAAAGAAAACAACAAAAGTAAAACACCTTTAATCTATAGTTCCAGATATGCTAAAATAGTACAGAAAACCGAAGCTTAGTAGAATTCAGATAAGCATTAGATTTAATAAGCTTAATGAGAAAATGTGAAATAGACTGAGTTTTGCGATACAAATCCTCCAGCTGAAGGCATACCTCAACCAGGAAATGAGACACACTAAAAAGTTCATTCCATCATGATCTATGTTTCAGGATAGTCATGATCAGAAATGAGCACTTGATCACAGGTTTGACCCAATATGAAATCTTCATTTATTTACTTTTATTATAGTTTTACTTCTATATAAACTATCATGACAAATTCTGACCTAAAAATATATGCATAGCTCCTTTGATTTTCAACATTAACTAGAAATTAGTTCATCTTAATGAACTTACTGTATTAATCTTAGCTCATCATGCACCTACCTGCTTCCCTGCATTAGTATATATTAAAAATATGTATTTTATAGAAAATACAAGAGTGCAGAAAAGTTTCTACCTAAGTTTAGAAATCAAAAAGTATAACAGGACACAGACAATTCTGTGCATCCACAAAACATTAATGCAATTGAAGACAAAGCCCGAGGCTTGGCAACAGAAAGAATTCCCGGTTTCTTGTTGGAACAGACACTTGCACTTCATAGCCTGTAGAGGAAGATCCATTACAGAACCAATATAGATCATCTTTACTGGTCCTTACTGCTTATCCCAGGATTTCACAAAACATTTTGTGAACCTAAGGAAGCTTCACGCCACTTCCTCCAAAATAAAAAAGGGCATTCTCATCCTCACTCGAGGAGTAAACTGAAGCACTATGAGGTGAGGGCACCTGCTTGTGAAACACAACTGGCTGGAAAAGTTGCACTGTGGTTAGATACTGCCTTGGATTTAGCCTACCAAAAGCCAAATTTCTCCTCCGTATAGTTACCTAAGTTAAAGAGTAACAGGTCAGTCAAAGTTCCCATGACGTGTGCCAGGCACTGGACTTTTAACAAGTAAAATCCCGTAGGCACTGCTGCTGATTCTGAAAATAGAATCACAGAATCCTAGGGGTTGGAAGGGACCTCGAAAGATCATCTAGTCCAAAATAGTAAGTCCAAAATAGTAAGTGTTACTTCTGCTATGTCAGATCTGAGGCCATTCACATTTCTTTCATGCCAAAACCTGAAGTGCACAGATGAGGTATTTTCTGCAGTGTACCAGTATGAGGCTCCAAATAGTAAGCAAATGCTTACCTAAGAAAGAGATACAGAATTCAAGTCAAAAGACAATACAACTGTATTCACCTGTTCCATGCTAAAGTTGGTCCAGAAGAGGAGCTTAACTGTCCTTATTAACAGTTAGGTGACATGTAGGAGGTTTGGGTGGGTGCTGCTCCTTCCTCTTGTCTTTTCAGAAGAACCACGGAGCCCTCTTCAGTTTGTAAAAGGAACAACTTGTTTACAACATAAACTGTTCTCATACTGGAGGGCTTTTGTAGTTCCCCTCTCATAATGTGGTTGTAACTATGGATACTCTACAGATGGTGCAACTTTAGATGCCCAACTTGGTTCCTAGTACAAGAGTCTGGAATTTCTCTTTGTGGATCTAGTGTTCAGCCTCTGCCTTGTTTCCTCATTTGTGCAACAGCATTAATAACACCTTTCTAGTTCACAGTATAATCACAGAATCCCAGCATGGTAGGGGTTGGAAGGACCTCTGGAGATCCTCTTGTCCACACCCCCTGCTCCAGCAGGGTCACCCAGAGCAGGGGGCTCAAGATCAATTGTCCAGGCGGGTTTGGAATCTCCCCAGAGAAGGAGACTCCACAACCTCTCTGGGCAGCCTGGGCCAGGCTCTGCCACCCTCACAGCAAAGAAGGTTTTCCTCCTGTTCAGATGGAACCTCCTGGGTTCCAGTTTGTGCCTGTTGCCCCTTGTTGCTGTCACGGGGCACAACAGAAAAGAGTTCAGCCCCACCCTCTTGGCCTCCATCCTTTAGCTATTTATCAGCACTGATCAGAACCTCTCTCTGTTTTCTCCAGACTCAACAGCCCCAGGCATCTCAGCCTTTAGTTAACACAGAGATGCTCCTGTCCCCTCAGCATCTTTATAGCCTCCACTGGACTCTCTCCAGTAGTTCATTGTCTCTCTTGAACTGTGGAGCTCAGAACTGGACAGAATGAATAATTCATGTGTTAAAGACTGTGAGGAAGGCAGATATTAGCAAAATTACAGCAGATGATAAATCAGGGTTGGATTAGGATTCAGAAAACCACATGTAGACCCCCAGTAATCAACTGTCAACCATTATCTTTCCTTCCCAGTTACTAATCAGAAAACCTTATCATTTTCAACAAGAGCATTAAGATCAGGGAATCCTTAAATGCTCAACCTTAGGAAGCTACTGGGTGCCTGGATTGGGATGCAAAATGTCATAACAGAGTGGTCTTGAACCTATGTTGACTTCAGCAACAGTTTATATGGTGGGTCTTTTAATCAGCTCCTTAACTCATTACACAATAGAGAACCTTGTAGAAATACTCCAGACATAGAGTTAAGATTTCTCAGAGCCAGCCTCTTAACTCTGAGAAACAAGAAGTCTGTGTTCCTGCAGCTCGTTTGCACAAAGCACCCCTTAATGCCCTCCCAGCCTCCACACCGACTGACAAGTCTTATTTGCCTGAGTAGAGAAGCAGGAAGTGCAAGGAGACAGATGGGTGAATATCACTTAATGTCTATAAGGCTGGGGAGAAAGAAAAGTAATTTGAAATTTCTAAACACCACTACCCAAACAACCTTGTTTTATTTACACTGCCACGTAACACTAGCAGACAGAATGTACAATGCAGAAGGAGCTACAAGCTTTACTTGAAGTATTTCTGGGAGGATAAGCAAAGAGAAATGCATTGCTAGGGTGACTGCAGTCCAGCTCCACACACTGGCAGAGGGCAAAACAAACTTCTTACATGGTAGTAACCTGTTAGAACCAGGAAACTATACCATTTAATCTTGCTGTTAGGTGGAGATCCCAACCAAAACTCACCAAAAAAATAGATCTGTAATGCTATTACTGAAGTCATATTTGATTCCTTTGAATATATATTGACTATACATTGAATATAGGAATGTGGTTGCACTTTCTCTACCAAATCAGTATATTTCATTACTATATTAATTCTGTCCATATACAGCATTTACTGTGCTAGTATATGCACTTGGCACTGGTACACTAAATTCTGTTAGTATTACTGCATTCTGGTCCAATTTTTTTGTAAGCCTTCATTAAATACCTACTTATCATACATCAGTATGAAAAGGGCAGCTTTTGCATGATTTTAAGATGAATATGACAGTATAATACATCAGATGAAAGAACAGCCTTGAAATGAAAATACATTTTTCATTATTTTCAGGCTTCATTTCTTTTGTAGGTAGCAAGAATAGGACCTAAACCTGTATAACTGGATAACTAAAAAGTTAGGTCACTGATATGTAATGGGACTCTATTTTATTCCCACCCAGCAGCAACTCAATGGACCAGTTCATATGTAGATGAGTGAAGACTAAAGCTATATTCATTTTACCATTTTCTAACACTATATGTCTTTAATCTTTAAAACACATACAACTTTTACTCATCCAGAGAAAACACTTACTTCTCATGGTACTATTACTTGCCTTAGATTTGCTACTCTTAGCTATCTACAGTACTGAAGTAGCCATCCTTTCTTCATTCACACATTCTCAGATCAAGAAGACTTCTCTAACCTTTGTAGTCTTGTTTTCTAGCTGTATTTAATTCCACTGTCCTCGCATATCCCTCCCTTTTGTTTCTTCATTTTTTTCCTCTTGACTAGCTCAGCAAACTTTGTCTGTAGGACTTTTAGATTCTTACATCAACAACTGAATCTATCCATTTTTTTGAAAACTCTCACCCCTTAAAACGGTAATTCTCTGCACTTAGGTTGGATAAGAATAGCAGGCATCCAGCTGTGCTGTTGTAACATTTAGGCTCTTTGGGTTTCAACTGTCTTCAGTGGTCCTCAAATCTCCACACTATGTAGCCTGTTTTCTGTCTGCTGAATGCAAGGCGAAAGAGGCAAGAATATGGCAAAGTGCTAACAGTGGATTGAACATACAGTCTCAGAGAGAGCTCACAGACTGGTCACAGCTTGACTGCAAGGTCTCCATCTCAACAGAAAAAAAAAAAAAAAGGATGATGTTGAAAAAGAAATTACTTGATTTCTTGCTTTATGTAGAGAAAAAAAAGCCAAGACAATTAATTTCAGACTTTTGAAAGCTGTTGTACCTGCTATAAAGGTTACATAGCAGGGCTCATTTATACTTGCTTCAATTGCAAGCCCCTCAGAGGGCAATAGCTGAGTTACATGCCCTCCCAGAGGAGCTAGTTGGTGTTATAATGGAATCGGGTATCAAGCGCTCCAGGACCACGAGCAAAGTCAGGTTTTCATGCAAACTGACTCTTCTAATAATATAGAGAAGACAGAGATTTTACATAGTGGGCAGAAAAACTAGACAGAAGAGTGGAGGTGGCAAAGAAAAAGCCTTAGAGATAAGAATAAATTCCAAACTGCCATTCATTCACTGGAGTACAAATGCAGCTGACCTAATATCAGGAAGATTATCAGGTGTTTATCTGTCTCAGATGTCATAAATCACACATAAAAGAAGGTTTTCAATATGCCTCAGCAGACACTGCAGCGGAACAGATCCCCCAGCAGCAGTATCACCTGTGTGTATAAATCACAGGCTGCCCAGTGAGGCTGGGATTTGAAACTGAGCTGCAATAGTTCAGAAAAGAACAGTCTCATCTGCTTGAAGCTGTATTAATCTGCATGAGTAGTGTGGGGGAAGAGGAGGGAGGGTGACTGAAAAAGGATTAAGAGCAAAAATAAAATCAAGACAGAGTGTCACAGAGTTTAACCCCAAAATGCTGGGATTGGAGGTTAATCCGGACCACACAGAGAAGAGCTGCTTCTCCTTCTTTGGTCCCTGATCATATATTTAGGACTTCATTTAACAGCAGTGTTATACCCTTTATAGCAATTGATTCTGGGTGCTTATTTTAAGTCTTCATTCGGATTGCTCACGACATGATGAAGAGGAAAGCCGGAGAATATGAGCTCATCGTTTGACGAGATCATTGGGAATGAGAGCCGCACTGTGTTTCAAAATCTGGCACAAGAACGGGACAATCACATACATAAATTTCTAAAAGAGGCCATGACCCATAATTTGAGAGTATTCAGAATTATCCTAGAGCCGTGTACAGTTTAAGGATTACGTCTGGTTTCTCCCACATACATTTGTTGAAAAACACAGGTGAAGTCAAAAAATAAAAGCCTACGCTGCTAACAGGCTTTTGAAGCCAACTTTATTAATGGCTAGAAAATATCAGAAAGTCACCAGCTGAAAGCTGTATCAGGAAAACAGTTATTTTCTATCAAATTCCCCAAGAGGTGCTGAGCCTGCAGATTCCAGTGCTGGCGTAACTTGGGGGGGCTTTTAGAACAGACTGCACCATTTGCTTCCTCATTAGAGAGGCAATCGCAAGATCCACTGTCATCTAGAAAGAGCACGGAATTCAGAGCCTTTAAGCATTCCACTTTATTCCAACTCAGAGGTGAAAGCATATTTGAAGGTGAAATAATAAATGCTGTGCACACAGCCCTTAGGCATCCTCAAGGAATAAAAGACTCCATATGAAAGTCAGGGATTGTTTTGCTTGCCTGAAGTGAGCTAAGAAAGAAAATGACTTGTCCCATTTAGCAAATGAGATGGGAACAATCGAGAGACGCTTTGGATCATGTCAGTTCTAATGTTTCTGCTGTTACATCCTTTTATGATTGAGGAACCGTTGTTTGATGAAGCCTTTTCTTCTAAATGACACTACTGAAGATATCAATGAAGCAGACCTAGTGAGTTAAATTAACACTTTTAACCTGCAAACGTTATCCTGATTAATATTAATTAGGATACAAAGTATAACAGCTAACACTAAAGAATCTAGAATAATGCATAATTCAATGGGGTTTTATTTTACTGACTGCGAGGCAAAGAAACAAAGAGGGAAAATATCTCTTTGTATGTGCCCAGTTAATTTGCATTACAGCAAATTTTAGTTACTCCTACATTCCAAACATCAGCTGTGTCAGCCTGTTAAGCCTGACTGGGAGGACTGGTCCTGTGCAAACTCATGTTTATCTAAAACTCTTGTATAATGAAAGGCTTTTAAAGCCTCTGTTCACAAGAAAAAATGTGATTAATTATAAAAATAAACACAGGATTGTTTTAAAATTCAAAATTGAAATAAATATTTAAAGCACAATTCAGAAACCTATTCTGAACTTATTTTGGATTTACAGGTTTGAAAAAATATAGGGAATTTTATTTTTTGTCCCAATTTAAAATAAGGAACTACATTAAAATTTTGACAATTGTTCTAGAATGGAAGAAAAACATTCTTTAAAAGCAGCTGGTTTGCCCACCATTGTTATGAGTAGGTTATTAAAATTCTACATAGATGCTTAATTATAATGAGCTTTTATTCTTTTAATGGCCTTTTGTTTACTTAATGCATTAAACTGAATTTTACCTCTTTTTTATCAACACATTTAATATGTATCCCATGTTGCCCACATCCAAACTATGTATTCTGTGTTGCACTTCATCCAAAGTACCTCTGAAGACGAAAACCAGATTAATTTATTTCTGAGTTGACTAAAGTTTATGTCCTCACAGTCTAAACACGACCCAAAGAACTGTCACTTCAAAACCATGAATGAAAGTGCCCACCAGTAATAAATGACTGAAATCAGTCAAATCAATTTTATTTGCCCAATTACTGTATCACCTAATAATCTTTTAACAGTAGATGCTACAAAAATATGCCACCTATGTTTTCAATACACCAGCTACATCTCTTGCCATCACTATAAAACCTTTGTAACCCAGGAAAATTCAATTAATCTGATAGTCAAATTAGTGAGCCAACCAAACACGATTTTAATACCAGATTTCCACCTTACCTTCGCTCTGTTTCAAAATGTTCTCCATTATTCTTTGAAGATTAAAAACTAAGGCGAGAATGCATCATTTGCTTCTAAATTTTAAGGTGGATCCAATGGAGAATTCAAAATAAACCAAAAAAATAATTAAACAGCAATAATTTCTAGACCAGTCCTACATAATAAATGTTGGTCATAAGACATTGGGAAATTCTACAAAATATCAATATATTTGATTCTGTTGTGTGGTTAGGGGATTGCTGTTTATACTTATATGGTGTTTTCTGGACCTTAGCTTGCACTTGGCATACATCTGTGTATTTTCACTCTATAATCCTAATTACCATGTGTTTTTAGCAGATGGGAGACTTATATTCACCCCAGGTCTGCGACACCAAGTAAAAACAATAAATACCCCAAGATTTTCAAGATGGAAAGATTTCACAAGACACAGTCCAACTGTCACAAAGCAAATCACTATCCTGACTAGATTTTGTGTAGCCTTCTATCCCTGAAGCAGTGAAAAGCAAGCAAAAGCACACACGAGGTGAAAAACCCTATAAAGCAGACACTGCTGCACTGTCACCCAGCCCCGCCACATATGCTGAGAGGTGTCACCCTGCAATGCCGCGTGAGTCCGCATACCTCAGTAACATGGACACCTGCTGCTCTTTACAGACCCACAGTAAACTCCTTTTTCACATCAAACAGGATGGAGATAAACACTGTCCAAATCTGAAGTGATCAACAAAATCAACATATTGATGATAAAATACAAAGCCAGTGCAGCCACAATGATTTCTGAGCATTCCAGCTGAAGCCCTCCACCCCCACGACACCACCTTATCTTGACAAACTGCTTTATCTGCTTACGGAACCCACAGAATTAATTTTGGTTGGAATATTCAGTTAACACTTGGGTCCTTTTCTCACCTACCCGTCTCTTTCTGATTAAAAGATAACACAATCACAGAATGGTGGGGTTTGATCACCTCTGGAGATCATCTTGTCCAACCCCCTGCTCCAGNGGCGGCCTCACTGGTTTCAAGTCTAACTTCCCATTGGAAGGTTGTTTGAGCATACTACTTAAATGTTAGGTCCATGGTCCAATTAAGGCTACCACAGCTCTATCAACTAGGCCCCCTTCCAGATGGGGTACAGGTCAAGGATCTGATAGATAGCTTTTACCCAAGGCCACTCTCACTCCTTACATAACCCTACCAGAGACTTTCAAAGACAATTCTACATCAAACCAACTGCTGGCTCCTGGATTACAGAACCCTGGGAAATCACAGCCTAAGGGGAGTCCGGACAGAATATATTCTATTTCTTTTGTGAGATAACAATAATCTGCCCTCGTGTTATTACTAGCACTCTGAGTCGCTAGGCATGGGCTCTCTCAAGAGCTTTATCATTTCCTACCTGCCTATTAGATGAGCCTTTTCTCTTTGAGCAGGAAGAATCCTCAGGGGAAAGGGAAACTCCATTCTGATACACAAAGAAGATCGAAAACTATGTACATCAAGACGATGCAATTAGAAAGGCACAAGACTTTGCACGTACAAGCAGCTGTTAGAGTTTACATATGCAAATTCCAAATGAGAGTCCCACAAGCACAATTATCTGCTTTGTCTACTGGGATGAGTGGGCCCTGGGATCACATGTGAAGAGACACAGATGTTCTGAAAGTGCAATAACTTCTCTGAAGCTTTACCATTTTTCCCTTCTCTTTGTTTATGGTGCTTGAAAGTTAATTTCCCACATATCAAAGTTCTTCCTTTCAAGTTGGCCCTTTATCCTGGGATCACACGATTACCATTTTAATTTCTACAAGCAAAATGGAATGTATTATGTCTTTATCCAATTACCTTTCTCCCAGTGAAGAATTAATATTGTAGAAGCTTCCTTCAGCAGCTTGTAAATCTACCTGTAAATCTGAAAAACTAATCCTACACTGGAAATGGAAGGGCTTTTTTGGCAACACTAAAAACGTGATTCCTGGGAAGCTTTGCTAATGTGGGTTGACCAGCCCTGAAACACACAGCAGGAGACAAAATTTCACAACTATAATATGCTACAGAAGGAGAACAGAAGAGATCAAAGGTAACTGTAGAATCCTATAAAAGAATAAAAGCAAGGAATCCCTTAAATACAATTTCCTATAAAACAGAACTATACCACCCCCTAAATGCAGAGAAGCAAAAAGCCCACCACAATTTAAAAATGGACAGAACAAAAACAGACGGCCATCCTAACACACTAACTTTACAGCCATACTAACCTGAGTTGAGGAGATTAAATTTCCTTCTGATCTTTAATATGGACAGAAATTTAAACCTAGAAATATGAGTAGGATACACTGACAAACCAGTCAGGGGGATTTAATTCTGGTGCATCTTGCTACCATATTGTTTCCCCTTAGGTTTTAGTTCTAGTCATTTAAAAACTGAATTCTGCAACTGCGGAAGAAGAGGAGAAAAAAAACCAACCTCCCTGGCCTCAACAAATGACCAGGAAAGCTTTGAAGTTTAAGACTGAAACAGATAAAAGTGCAAGTCAGAGGCTGCCAAGGCTTCTTTCAACACCCTTTAGGTATACTGGAATATCAGATATCAATACATTCCTACTTCTTATGCCAGCAATTCTTGGGACATATTTATATAAACCCTTTCATAGGCTTATTTCAAGCTTTACCTTAAAACCATTTAGATTCCTTGATTCTACTCTACTGAGAAGTGATTTTAGAACCTCACTTCACATCTTACTGCAGAATGCCTTCAAGTCTACTCTCAGTTTATGTAGCTTATATGATTTTAATCTTAGGCTTTAACAGAAGCATTTCACACACATACAATATTTATAGAAAATCTTCTCTTAGTTTCAGCTGGACTACACTACACAGGCCATGTCTGCTCATGTCTTCTGAGCTGCACCATAGCAGCTCCTACTCTAAGCATGTCTCAGATCACATCANCAAGCAAAATGGAATGTATTATGTCTTTATCCAATTACCTTTCTCCCAGTGAAGAATTAATATTGTAGAAGCTTCCTTCAGCAGCTTGTAAATCTACCTGTAAATCTGAAAAACTAATCCTACACTGGAAATGGAAGGGCTTTTTTGGCAACACTAAAAACGTGATTCCTGTGAAGCTTTGCTAATGTGGGTTGACCAGCCCTGAAACACACAGCAGGAGACAAAATTTCACAACTATAATATGCTACAGAAGGAGAACAGAAGAGATCAAAGGTAACTGTAGAATCCTATAAAAGAATAAAAGCAAGGAATCCCTTAAATACAATTTCCTATAAAACAGAACTATACCACCCCCTACACACCCAGTACGGGGAATGCAGAGAAGCAAAAAGCCCACCACAATTTAAAAATGGACAGAACAAAAACAGACGGCCATCCTAACACACTAACTTTACAGCCATACTAACCTGAGTTGAGGAGATTAAATTTCCTTCTGATCTTTAATATGGACAGAAATTTAAACCTAGAAATATGAGTAGGATACACTGACAAACCAGTCAGGGGGATTTAATTCTGGTGCATCTTGCTACCATATTGTTTCCCCTTAGGTTTTAGTTCTAGTCATTTAAAAACTGAATTCTGCAACTGCGGAAGAAGAGGAGAAAAAAAAACAACCTCCCTGGCCTCAACAAATGACCAGGAAAGCTTTGAAGTTTAAGACTGAAACAGATAAAAGTGCAAGTCAGAGGCTGCCAAGGCTTCTTTCAACACCCTTTAGGTATACTGGAATATCAGATATCAATACGTTCCTACTTCTTATGCCAGCAATTCTTGGGACATATTTATATAAACCCTTTCATAGGCTTATTTCAAGCTTTACCTTAAAACCATTTAGATTCCTTGATTCTACTCTACTGAGAAGTGATTTTAGAACCTCACTTCACATCTTACTGCAGAATGCCTTCAAGTCTACTCTCAGTTTATGTAGCTTATATGATTTTAATCTTAGGCTTTAACAGAAGCATTTCACACACATACAATATTTATAGAAAATCTTCTCTTAGTTTCAGCTGGACTACACTACACAGGCCATGTCTGCTCATGTCTTCTGAGCTGCACCATAGCAGCTCCTACTCTAAGCATGTCTCAGATCACATCAGTTCTTCTTAGAATAGTATCTGATACATCACACTATGTATTGGCCCTAGTATTCCTCTAAGCTTCCCAGTAATAACTCAATGCCTTCTAGAACCTCCTTTGTCACTTCCCTGTTACCTAACACTGTCAGCAGACAGTCATTCTCTAACTGAGCAACATGCTCAGATTCCCTCCTTCTCCCACCACCTCCTCTTGTGAGATCATAGAATAGTTTGGCTTGGAAGGGACCTTTAAAGGTCATCTAAGTCCATCAGGCTTTACCTACAGACAGGGTCTAAGTCCCCAGGATATACGAAGGCTTCTAGTAGGGGTCCCTACTTTACTAGTGGATTTCAATCTAGAAAAATTATTCAGAATGACATCACCTCCTGGCTTTCACTGGTGAATGTTACAATCAATGTGTGCCTAGTGACAGCTCTCACACTTTTGAATACATCTTTGTCTGAGAAATCAATTATCTTATTTCAAAAGATATTGAGTCATATTCTTGCGTCCAGCGCTGAATCTGAATAAAAAAAATGAAGTCTAAGAGGGCTGGAGAACCTCTGCTACAAGGATAGGCTGAGGGAGTTGGGATTATTCATCCTGGAGAAGACTCCAGGGGGACCTTATAACTGCCTTCCAATAACTAAAGGGATCCTACGAGAAGGCTGGAGAGGGACTGTTCACAAGAGTGTCCAGCAATAGTACAAGGGGAAATGGTTTTAAACTGAAAGAGAATAGATTTAGACCAGATCTCAGGATGAAGTTCTTCAGTACGAGGGTGCGAGACTCTGGAACAGAGTGACCAGAGGGGTCGTGGATGCCTCTCCCTGGAGGTGTTCAAGGCCAGGTTGGATGAGGCCTTGAGCAACCCTAGTCTAGTTGAGAGGTATCCCTGCCCATGGCAGGGAGGTGGGATTACATGATCTCTGAGATCCCTTCCAGCTTAAGCCATTTTACGATTCTATGAGCCTGTGATGTTATTTCCATTATTAATTTGTCCTTTAACAGAAGTAATGACTTTCTTCTTATTAGGACTACATCTGAACGCATATATGTGTATTTACATATACTTACATATAATTTAAAAGGCTCCCCACATCAACAAATACAATCCTTACAACAGAAAAGTGGAACACAGTATCTCTTTAACAACTTCCTATGAAACTTAAACAGCATCCCTTCAAACACTATTTTAGCAGCTGAAGAAAACATGCTCTCTAGGCATTACATTGCATTAGAAATTTAAACAATCTAAAAATAAAATGCATAAAATATTGTCTAAACATTATAAAATATTGGTTTCATGTTACTGTGTAAGCAATACCTTTTTTGGTCCTACTAAGTATTTGGGGATTTTTTAGCAAGTCATTAAAATATTTGGTATCGTTTACCAAATATTTGATCGCCCACAAATTAGAAATGACAATAAACATTTTTGTAACATTTCCAATAAAAATGAATGCAAATAATATCTCTATGGAAAATACCGAAACAAAAATAAAATGCTAAAAGCAACAGTTCCTTTCAAAAGTGTTATTGGGATTAATGACCTTCTTCCATGAAAATAGTCCTTTCAAAAGCAATCAGCTCTACAAACTATTTAACAGAACACTTTTAGGATGACTGCGAACTAATCAATCAGTTTGAGTGCACAGAAAAATGACATGCTACATGATTTTGACACAGATGACATCACTTCATGAACAAAGTCAGTTAATGTGCTTAATCCAGCAGATGAGAATGGGGGGCTGGCTGCTGTTCAGTCTAGCACATGTCCAAACAAGGACTATATTCCTGTGATATTTATTGAAGAGTCACTGTTTGCACATTCTTCGTTCAGAGGTACACATGGATAAGAACCAAATTTCCACAACCATGGAAATGAGCATGAGCTATGGTTGTTTTGTGCACCTCACATCCTCTCCTTACGGATCAAGTTCATAACAGATAATTTTTTATTACTCTCCAGAGTCTTACCCAATAGGTGTGATGTTTGAATCAAAGTGGGGTGCTGAACCTGTGCCAAAGAAGGCAGCAAAAGAACTACTTTATCATTTCAGCACTTCAGCTTTATATGATGATTGCATTGGCACCTTTCCTAATGTGTGAGTTTAATTTGCAGCAGTGTTATATGGAAGGTGTGCTGTATGAACCTTGAATCTTAATGGACAACATTCTGGATAATTTTCCACCCAGTTTATGGAAATGAGTAAAGTTCATGCACTTGGCTGCCTCCAAATCTGCAAATGCCACAGTTCTGCATGAGGAGTTGAGCAATTCTGAAAATAAATGATTGCTACACGTGGGCAAAAGACATTCCCAGTGAGTTAGTGATTTCAGGTATAGGAGATGTTTGAATCTGCAGCAAACCTGCAGCTTTTCTTTCCAAAGACACCTAACACCCGGTGCCCAAGAGACGAAATACAGCCTAAATACAAATACAAGATTCTTCACCCTTCACTTCTTAACTCACTGTATTTCAACACACTAATCACTGGAATATCAAGTCTTGTGGCCAATGGCTTATCTCTCACTTGCCTCTGTGAGTCTCTGTATGAACTATTTTAGCTTTGCCCTCTTCTTATGGAGACTAGGGGGGATGTTTGGAGGGATAAAGGAAAATTAGCACTTCAGAAGCTGTAATACAATTACATGGCGGCAATCACTTTTTTATTTTACAGCCTCCAGACTTTGTTTTCTATCTGCCTCCATCAGTTTCTTCTTTGCCTACTAGACTCTCTCACTCCTCTCTATCGTAGTTGTGTTATCACCCACACTACAAGGTATAATACAGTCCTACGAGGCAGAAAATACTGTGACACTTAAGATGTGTACAGGAACAAACTTTCTGTCCTAGTATCCTAGCTCAGATCCCCCCACAGTTAATAAGAGTTATTAACAGGGCAGTTAATGTAATAACAGATAATTTGCAAAAACTAGGAAATTACGTAAAACTAAATCTTCTGGGTTTCTGTAGTTAAATGATTGAACCACAAGAGATCAACAACTTTCCTGTTGTTTCAGTCTCCAGTTGCCCTGTCAACACAGCCCCTTTGCCTACACCAGACAGTTCCGCTATACACATCTCCTTTCAAACTGCCACATCAGCAGTTTTGCAAATCAGTTTACCTCCACAGTTTCTAATGGGAAATCCCTTGACATCAGGGTACGTGAAAGTATCGTTGGTGTAGAATCACAGACCTGTTTGGGTGGGAAGGCACCTTTCAAGGTCATCCAGTCCAAACCTCCAGCAGTGAGCAGGGCCATCTACAACTAGAGCAGGTTGCTCAGAGCCCCGGCCAACCTCACCTGGAATGGTTCCAAGGATGGGGCACCACCCTCAGAATCAAAAATTCTTTTCCTGTAATTCTTTTCATCCCAAACAAAGCTCACTCGTGCAAGATTAATCAACTTGCAAAGCACAGAATGCATATGATGCTCAAGCCTTATGGCCTGTCAAGATCCAGCCTGATGGAACAGTCATATCATTTCACAAGCTCGTCTTTAAATATTTATCAGTGAAGAAAAAAAAATAATCATAAACTGTTGGGGGTTTTTTGTCGCTTTGTTTTGGCTTTCTTCTTCAACATGGAGATACCAGCATTTTAGCAAAAGAAGCCAGCAGGAAAAGGATGGTACTGAAAGATGTGTCACTATTTAAAATAAAGCAACAATAGGTTATCAGCTCAGATATGCCACGCTTCAGCTGATCATCACTAGATGTGAGCAATGAAAACAGAGCTAATGTTCCATACAGAAAACAGAAGTGACAGTAATGCTTAGGAATGGACTTTTACACAAAGAACTCACTGGAAAAGCTCAAATGTCAAGTGTAACAGAAGTTTAAATTACTTCGGGTTTTTGACTTTTGCCCCATGCTGCTTTTTTTCCTCTCCATACAAACATACACAGTAACCAAATTTACTATCTGTTTTTTCACGTAGCCCTTCAGTTTTAGCAATCATCTGTACTGTGAATCAGCAGGATCCCCAGTGTGTGTAAAAGCTCCTCAAAGTCGGAGAAAATGATTGTTATTCTGTCACCTTCCTGGGCAGCATGTGCCTTGAGGATGGACAGATCATAGCACAGGCAAGATTCAATTGGACCTGACATTTGTTAATGCTACTTGCCTGAATTAGAAAGGGGATAAGTTCCAAAATAGTTTTTTAGTCTTTGCCTACTGCCTGCTGGATGGGAATTGGTATTTAAAGCTTAGTGGATTCCTGCAGCAAAGCACTCTGTTTCCCAAACCTTTCACAGGCATTCCCCAGCCCCTCCCATCTGCCCGAATGTATTGGTTTTTTACCAAACACATCAACATATTTGGAAAAAAAAAAGCAATGTAAACACTGTGATGGATTGTAACACAGAAAGCATATCTGGAAGCAAACCTGTTCTCAGAATGAAACTAGAAAGAAAAAAAATCAAACCCAGGATTCTCCAATAAGCTGAATCATACCTGGGTAGCACACACAACCACGTAAATGCATCTTGCAGAACATAAGATTTAATCCTTTACCAATTCCTATAACCGATTAAAAATCACGAGCCTGATTTTCAGAGACACTGAGCTTGTCTCCTCCATTTATTTTACATGGAGATGTGTTTTCTCTGTCAGCTCTCATGCAAATCAAACCCCAGCAACTTTACATGATACTAATGGCCAGATGCTCTGCCTGCAAAGGTGCTACAGGGATTTGTATCGACCGAGACTGTCTCTCATGCTGTGCTCCTGAGAACTACAGCCCCTCTTCTTACACTACCACAGTTAGAAGTAAGATAAATAAGAAAGACAGAGATAAGATAGATAAATTAGAAAATCAGAAAAAAAAAAAAAAGACATTATTTCCAAGCTCTGTCATGATGTGAACCTATAAAGTCGGTGAAAAATAAAGCAAAGCAAACCCAGGGTACTACTATACTATAAAGTATCTTGTTCTGGCAGGTATTCCTTTGCAAATCTCTAACTGTGAATTTGCAGCATGTGTAAATCATTCTTTCATTTTATAGTCAAGAACCAAAGTATGAGGGCTGCCTTCTGCCACATGTAGGGATCTATGACTATGACATAACCCATAAGTCATTTGTTTATAATGGAACATAACATATAAAACCACTTGTCCTGAAAGATGACTCTAGTTATCATCAGGGAAAAAAGAAAAATAAAGCTACTTCACCACGTCTGATAAATATATTATTTATCCCTAAATACCATCACCTATCAGAGCATCCCTGTGTTATGTGACACTAGCAGCATATCAGTGACTTCAGTTTGGTACACACACCTATCTACATGACATCCAAACACTTCAGCCCTTGTGCCTGTAAGTGTGAGTAGACCTGAAGAGATCAGAGGCAGCTCCTTTCCCTGCTCCCAGATGTAAAGAGTGGGTGGGACTGGAAACACACTCCTCTCCAAGGAAAGAGAACAGAAAAAGCATTGCTTTTGCTTGTGGCTTCCCCATTAACTCCAGCATAATTAACCAGCTGATGCCACTGCCTGCACCACACAACCTATAGGAAAATAACAAAAGAGTGGCGAGGAGCATGTAAACACACTCAAGTGAGTTGCAGATGAGGTGTCAAAAAACACATTATCTCGTTCCAATTGTTGTCTGCCCCCCTGTGTTTGACAAGTAGAACATCTGTGTTCGGATAACACAGGTCTGTGTTAGACTCAGAGGCACCTTGTCCAACTCTTGAGATTCCTCCCCTGTTGTGGAAAAGATGAAAGTACAATGGAAAACAAAGCCTGCAAAAATCCCTGATACAAGCAGCAGGTTCAAAAGGTTTTTTTCACTCTCTAGCAAGGAGTGAGCTCCATGGTGCCTGCATCCCCACTTGCATGCCTCTGCCCAGGTGCTGAGGCAGAGATTCCCTGTTTGCGAGGTAATGAGAATAAATTTACTCTTTGCCATTTCTTCCACAGTTTTGTGGCTGTTCTGGAGTCCCATCTGTGTTGGCTCACATACAACTTGTAGACTTTGGTAGCAACTGTTTGGTAGACACCAACATTGTGCTTCTAGGCAATATTATTTTCTATCCATGTGAATTTTGCTATGAATTTGCTATGTTTGTGAAAAGAGGGGAGATGCAGTTGACACTGGCACTTAAGACATCACATGGATGCAGAGGGGCACTGGGTGGACTCAGGAAATTCCCCATGGGACACTATTCTGTACCCAGAACCATCTATAAAAGCTATTCCTCCATTTGTAAGAGTTTTATAACCCCACAGAAATAAAGCTCGAACTCTGGAAATGCAGTTTTTCACTTGTGTAGGCTGGAAATCTTAATCCCAGTTCAGATTTATTGTTCTTCCTTCTGGAAATGAGACAGATGCAGACACAAGCGCCTGTCAAAGGCATGCCAGGAAAAGCCGTTTCTCCTGCACCTCAGAATATGTGTGTGCTTGTTTATGGGTGGAAAATCTGTTTCAGTCGGTCAGACATTCACTTATTCCACTAGACTGGCTCTGTGAGGGCACAAGGGAGCCACGTGTGGTAGCAACACATGGAGCTCCTCTGTACAAAGAATGGGTTTAGATTGGGAATTTGTATTTCACTGAACAAGGGTGTAGAGTCTTATGCTTGCCCTCACTTTATATTCCTTATCAGTAGAATACATGTCAATTTGTCAAGTCTGTAGAACTCTTTCCTTTTAACTGTAAAGAAAGAGAACACTGAATTAGAAGAATTCCATGGCTGACTAACCAACTCTGAATTCTCCAGCTTTTCTCTGCTAGATGTGTTTCTCTCTCCCCTCCACGAAGAGTGAATGAGAGCCCTCAACTTTCAGAGAGGCACCGGCCTTGACTTGCTGATGGACACCCCATGTATTGCCCAGCTCTGCTGCAAGTTGCCACTGGTTTCTACAGGTTTTAGTTCTCAGTGACCACTCTGTATACTAGCTTCTAAAATTACCTTCATATAGCACAAATAACCCATTACTGGACATCAGAATCCTTTTACTTTTTCACTGTGCAGGTCCTATACCTGTTACCATCCACCACCAATGTCCCTACATCACTGATTTAACACCTAGCTTCTGGCCATGTCCAATCTCTCTTTATTTTCCCATTAACTGGATTTTGCTCCCCTGCAGTATCCATGTTTATATTCAGAAGCATTTAAATTGGCTGAATCAGCTCAGCTAATTTCTACTGGGTACGACCTATCTAATTTACCTCACACAGCCTTCAAATGAAATGACTCTGTCTTTTAACTACATAAACAAAAACAAAGAAAAAACGCAAGCATTAAAACATATTTTCACTTCAGTTCCTTCAGTGTTCTATAAATAGAAAGGTGTTTTTTTCAGACGCTATATGAAATTATAAAAGTACTTGCTAAAGGGTTTAACAATTTTATTTCCATGTTAAAGACTTGAGAACTAAATTCATCTCAGAAATGGCTTAACCCTTTTTAAGTGTGCAATGCCAGTGATTTAAACAACTTGAATCTACAGACTGAAGAAGGTATCTATTCTCAGCATGGCTATAGCCATGTGAGTCTTACCAGTTGGTCTTCAGTGCTGTCTCGGTTGATGATTCATTTATTCTGTAGGTAGAAATAAGTATAGCTAATGAGATCACAGAAACCTTCTGACAGCTTTGATGTGAACACATTCCCTATATTAAGAGCAGTGTGTGGAGGAGGGGGGGGGGTTTGTTCTCACATGTAATACTTGTAATTTGAAATAAGTTTGGTGGATCTCAGCATGGCAGACTGATGTTCAGAAAAATCACTGTCAACAGTCAAACTAAAACTGGCACCATTCTTGGCAATAGTAGCAAAAATTAATGATCAAGTGGGAACATTAAAATCAGAACAGGCCTGCAAAGCACTCACAGAAAGGAAAATGTCCTGGGAAACTTGATATCAGTTCCATCTGTGCAATGAAAACGTGGTCAAGCCAACATATTTAACTACAAGGAAATTTAGCTTTTAAAACGTATGGGGTAAATTTCATGTATAGTTTTAATTACAAACATTTTTAATTACAAATAATTTTCATTTTTGAAATGCATGGAGTAAATTTTCAGATGGCTTCAATCTGTGCTGCTCTACTGACTTCAGGAAAGCTATTGCTAATTTTCATAAAACCAGTCCTTAACATACATGCACACAATGTTTCTGTACCTAATGTATAAGAGCACATAAATGCAAAAGCTGCCAGGAACCACTCCTCGTGATCATACCTGCTTGGAACTCTGAAAAGAGCACCAATGATAAAAAACCGCTTCCTGTGCACACAGTCCCCTGGTCACACTCCATGTCCCAGTCAGTTCTAATTTCTGTGTATCTCCAGAGGTTAGAGGGTTGAAGGCATCTTAATTACATGAGAGAGCAGCTCCTCAAAGCACCAGAAAGATAATGAAGAAAGAATCCTGACTTGGCTCCACCTGGAGAATCACTAGATGATGTTTGCTTGTCTAATCCATCTGAGTAATTCCTGAAGAGAAACTCAACTGAAAGGAATATGCTGCTAAATCAATTAAACCCTTTTCAACAATGAAGGAACACACCTCTGGTCAAAGCTTAATTCTTCACATTTCCTATTTTTCCCAGTTAACTCAAGTTGACTGTACTTTAACTAGCCTCAGAAACTTCAAAGTATTCAGGGAAATAAGCTATGAGTAGTCAAAGAATTACCTCCTTGCCTTTCCTCCACCTCAAGTGTTTCTTGGATTAATATGAGCCTAAGCAGCAGAGGACAGAATCCTGCAAGGGTGTTCTGGTCAAATCATCAGGCTTGGTTTGATTTGACAGAATATGAAGATAGTTAAAAAAACAACAAAAAATATTCTTAGAGCTCTCTGTGAAGCTGACAATAGGCCATTTTGTATTTCATGCCATTTTGTCTCAATTCACATTTTCAAAACCATCAGAGTTTCCTCTAACAATCATTCTTCTCCTTACAAGCTACAACCAAGCTTTAGCTGTTTGAATTTAGTAGGCTCTAGGTGCAGATCTTCCCACAAACACGTCTCATAGTGTAGAAAACATAGTATTTTAAAGAGCAGAAGAACCAACAAACAAAACTCACCCAACCTGAATTCTTCTAAACATACATTTAGAATCAATACCAAGAGGGAAGATTTTGTTAATGAAAAAGAGGAGTTTCACAACCTGCAAACCTCACCTGACCCGGGAAGTGCCTGTGCATCGTGAGTTTAACTAAGTCCACACACTCTCTTCATGAGTCCCATACATCTGGTGCGAAGGGCAGATGACATGGAGAATGAGGAGGAGCTTGGTGCTCCATCATCATCTAATGTGAGTGGACATGGTGCTGCATTTGACAGAACCAAAGTTAAATAGTTAAATTACTTTCCCTCCTTCTTCTCCCCCCCCCCCTTCTTGCTATTTTGCTTTTTTATTGTTTAGTTATAGAAACTATGCACTTTACTAGATCTATAGCCTCGTATAATTGCTGGAATAATCTCCTGAGCTATCTTCCCAGACACACTGGCAGTATTCCAGAAAAAGCACTATCACAAACACGATGGATTTAGCTTCCCTCTTTATTTTTACAAACCTGTTTACAAAGCTAAACTTCTTACGGCTCAAATCCATAAGTCTACAAGCCTCTGAGAATTTCCATTTAATACAATTATTCAAGAATCATAGACTCATCTAATGCTAATACAACATCCTAACCACATTGGGTTAGAAGGAACTCACATTTGCCAGGGAATAGAAGGAGCCAGATTAATATTAGTACTAAAGCATAACACAGCACTGTATCTTGATAGCAGCAGGAAATGGAAAATTATAATCTTAGGGTTTTCCCAAGTAATCTGGCAACAGATTGTTTAGACATAAAAAGCACAGTGGATTAAAATCTTACCTCTGGAAACAGGAGAAATAGATTAATGCATAATAAAATGTTTCTATAAAGTTAGAGTTAAGTATTTTTACAAACATTTAGGAGTTGCTGAATTTACTTCAGTAATATATTATTCAGTTGTTTTTTGTTATCTATCTACTAAAATCCTGTAATATTAATCCTGTAATATTTGCTTTTGAAAGGAAAAAATTGATAAGTTTATCTATCACGGAGTCATCAATTTCCCCACATGCAGTTGCATCATGCTAGTTTTTTACAAATCCAGATGAACTGGCTGGTTAAATGTTGAGGAACCAGAACACAGCAGTATGGTAGCCAAAGAGCAAGAGGCTACTGATCTGGAAGAGAGTTGGAGAAGTCAGAATTATATTTGCAAAAGTAGTGAATTCTAAGGAGTACAGCAATGGTAAATATTTTCAAGCACAGACAATCTGACATTTAACAGACAGACTATGGTAACTTGATTTCCAAATATAGGTGAATGTGGCCAAGCAACTAGTTTGCCAGCATTATGATCATGTGCACATAATTATATAAATATTATAAAGATACAATAACATTATCTGCTAGAATATGATATATTATAATTAACAATGTAATGTTTACATGAAAATGCATTTTAATATTATATAATTATAATAATATATTATTTCTCCTGGAAATCTCTGCATACCATAAACATGAACTGAACCATTCTCATATTTCTCTCTCCAAAAGCACAGGCTGCACATCAATTAATATGTGTATATCCAAAATCAGTTACAGTAGAGAACTAAGTTAATAGGTCAAAAAGTGTTAGATTGGCAAAGGTGGTAATGGAAAAATCTGTATTTCTCCATATACAGAACAGCTAATGGTCATACTAACTTTTTCTATGGTTTCTTCTGCCTCCAGGTCTGAACACTTTTCTGGTTGCATTGACAAACATGTCTTTAGTTCCATTCCTACCAGCTGAATATACTCCTAAAAGCAAAGTGCATGCCAGTTGTACTTGGAGATAACTTGTTCATAAAAATAACTTTTGCCACATCATTCAGAACGTGAAGCAATCACCACCACCATTTTAATAGAAGTGGAATTACTTTTCATAATTTTTATATAAATGAAAAGGATAATCTAGAAGGAAAAAGTTGAGCTACTGGTTACTGGATAGTTCAACTGATTATTTGGTAACACAGAATATTCTTAAATATATGATCACTTAAAATACACATTACCAGAAACATATTTTGTTTATCCATAGAGCTATCTACATATGAAAATACAGGAACTAAACTCCTGAAATTCTTAGTGCTTTAGCTTCTCTGGACTTGGGAATTTACACGAAAGCAACAGTGCTGGAAATCAAGGTCAATGGCTCAAAAGCATTAACTTTCCAAACTAACAGATCCTCCTAGAAGAGCCAACCATTGGCTCAAGCTAGGAAGACTTTATATTCCTGATATTTCCTGATCTAGATTGAACCAATTTTACAGTTAAAAGAACTACATGAGCCTACAGAGGTTTTACTGACCCAATAGGCTCTTAAAAAATCCCTGATGATTTCTTGGCATTTGCTATTGCTTATGACCTTTATTTTCTAAGAAGGATTATTATGACTTCCTTGCACTGTGCATTTCCCTACAGGACATCACCAGCCATATGTCAGCTTTACTCAGGGGGTTCTCTTATACAGCTTGAAAGATTCTTCACATAGTGTTCACTGAATATTATGTACCATTTATTTCTGTAGCAATCCCTAGTTTTTTGCAATTAAGTGTAGAGTTCTCATAGCCAGTTATGCACACACTACCTCATAAAATACAGACACTTGCTCATATCAGTAATTTAAAAGTGCTTAATTTTCATTAAATCGCATATAAAGCCAAATGTGTGCATCAAGACAGTAGATGATCATGTTTTTAAAGACCTTTCTAGCCTTGCAACTCATCATTTTATTATAGATCCTTTTGTGTGATGCCCCTGTGATAATGCACTTAAACCTGACCCTTTGATCTTCACTCCATCCCTGCACCCTGCTCATTAACTCAACTTCAGAGTCTATATTTCTGTCTCATAAGCCATTGCTGAGACTCATGCTCTTTATTTGATTTCAGTAACCCTTACCCTCTGTCCCATGATGTGGGAAATACTTCTGAATATCTATGGTTCTGATATGCTATAATTTTGCAGAGTTGGAACTATGGTGTTTTATGGGGGGGGGAGGCAACATTTGATCAGCAACAAAACGATGTGGCTTCGTGTGGAAACTACCAGTGGTGGCAGCAGGAAGGGTGGAGAGAAACAGTCATTTGAGTTACAAAGGTGTTTTCTTAGACAGCAGGACAACATAGTCCACATCTGGAGTCAGAAGTAGAGCTGTGCATAAACTTCCACTCTCTCGGGGAAGACACAATACTCACAGATTTATGCTAAATATTTCAAAGGTACTGTGGGAATGAGACAAACAGTTCTCAAGTATTTAAAGTGGAATTGTGTTCAAATTCACACTTGTGAAAATTTCCTCTTTGAGCAACCAGTCAAAAATAGATTCAGATTTATATAGACAATAAGATGGTTAAGAAATAGTGACACAAAATCTCTGTCGCTCTAGTTGTTTTCTTCTAAAAGAATTAATTTTAGCATTTATAAGACACCCTTTAATCCAACATATCTTTACGTATTGAGAGGCATTTCTATCACCTTCTAGACACAATTCTGATAGCCACATTTTCAATTTCAAGTGATATGAAGTTCAACATTCAAATACCCTGGGACACTGTCAGAATTCCTCTGCTTTCTGCTTTCATTACAATGCAAATCCAGGCCAAGTTTTCTAGAGATTTTCAAACTATATTGAGAAACACGGATTCAGTGGCAAGTGACATCTCTGAAAAGGAACAAGACCCATTGGAAAAAGTTTAAACCGTGAATATCTGATGTCTTGTGGACCAAGGTAAAATACTTAAGTTCTGGTTGTACTTCTACTTGCTTGGATCAAGTAATTCAAAGTGGAAGTAAGAAAGTGCAAGTTCAGGAGAACATAATCCTGAAAATATTTCAGTGAAGGGTGCAAGTATGAGCAATGAGCTATTCCCCAAGTAGAAAGCAGCTCTGTCTTTCCGTAGCTCAACAGTAAGAAGTGGTTGTCATGAGCTACTGGCTGCAAGCGTTTCTATCATCTGCCAAACTACTTTTACCTGTTGACAGCAGGTCAGCTCCTGGAGGACTCCCTCTGAGCTCTTCCCGCCAGTTGTTCATCATTTTGGGATAAGAACTGTTCCTCTTGAATGTCACATAAGGTCAGGTAAAAACTCCTTAATCCAAAAGGTTTTCAAAGTTTTTAAAATATATTTGCTCTAGCTTTCTGCTTTTGACATTTGGACTTTTTCTGCCTTCCCTCATTAGTCTCACAGTAATTAGTCTCTTCCAGCTTCTGAGAAGTCAAAGAGTACTCATAGTCTAATATTGACTTCTTTAACATTTCTCACCTAAGAATAGAAGCCGTTGCTAAAACAGTCTTTGAAATTTCATTGGCCAGTTAGAATATCTTTTGCAGGAAGGACAGTTCTCTCAGAAGGTCAGGTTATATGGATTTATGATTGCAAGTCCACCAGCTCAAAGACTTCAAACATCAGTCTTTAAGGCATAATACATGCAATCCTGATCAATCTGATTCTTCTGGGGCATGTGAAAGCCTAAATATCCACAATATTTTTTCTTTATTTTACTGCAGTGGATGTTGAGGACTATACCACCGGGGTACCAAAGTCATTAAGTATTGAGCCATTGATGTTTTGTACTTAATGCCTGCAGGAGCTGTGATGATAGTATCTGCTTTTCTCACAGTGCCCAGCTTCTCATTCTGCTCCTTGGGAAAAGCTCCAAGGAAATTTTGCTGCCACAGATGACAAAGACTGAGAGCACTCAGGTTCAGCAGGTCCAACTTGTTACCCAAGCTGAGTACTGGATTTTGAAAATAAATGCTATTGACATATCACCTGTTGGTGGTTCACAACAAGCATTATTTGGAATGTTTGCCTTCTCGCAAAAAAGGTTAGTTGCCCAGACCTGGAGAGGTAACAAGGAACTTGACCTGTAAGTGCAAAATGCCTAAGGCATATCTATTTATCTTCTTAGGTGATAGAAGAGAAAGATATAGCTCAGCTTAAAGGCTTTCTGAGACAGGTTTGAAAAGATTTGCACCATCAAAACCAAATTTTAGATGGGCCAGCTCTTCCAGAAGGGAGCTGCATTTCCCTTGTCCTTTCCTGTTCAAAAGATAAGAAAATTTTTGAGATTTAAACCTTCCGTTTCCTCAAGTTGCACCAGCTGAGGAAGACAAAGCTACTTTTTGTTGTTAAGGCTTTTATGAAGTGGCAAAGGGGTCAATAATTGCATGCTTGCCTGTGGCAAACAGTGGGGGAGCACATGAGGGGCAGAGGGATGGAGTCCTAGTAAGGGCTCTGAACTAGTTGCCCTGAGGCAAACCAGGGACGATGCACCAGGAAATCCCAAGGGACTCAAGGGGGATTCGCACAAGAGGGTGACACAGCCAGCCCAGCTGAAGTGCCTCTACACTAATGCCTGCAGCTTGAGCAATAAACAGGATGAATTAAGGGCCACTGTGCTGCTGGAAAGCCGGGACATAATGGCTATTACTGAAACTTGGTGGGATGATTCCCATGACTGGAAAGTAGGGATAGAGAGACACAAGCTCTTTTGGAAGGACAGGCAGAGGAGGAAGTGTTGCCATCAGTGACCAGCTAGAATTGATGGAGCTCCATACGGGGAAGGATAATGAGCTGGTTAAGAGTGTATAGGTTAAAACTAAAGGGAAGACAGGGGAAGGTGATGTTATGTTAGTAGGTGTCTGCTGCAGGCCACCTGACCAGCAGGCCCTCCATAGGCAGATAGAAATGACTTCGCATTCACAGGCCCTGGTCCTCATGGGGGATTTCAACCACCCTGACAGCTGCTGGAGGGGCAACACAGCAAGGCACCAGTAATCCAGGATGTTCCTGGAATGTATAGATGACAAATTCCTCCTCCAAATGGTAGAGGAACCAACAAGAAAAG
>VWZY01010392.1:152575-281765 GCA_013399075.1 Chloroceryle aenea
AGCAAAGTATACCAACAAAGAGGAAGGCAGGAAAGAATGCTAGGAGACCTGCCTGGATGAGCAAGCAGCTCCTGGATACACTGTCACACAAGAACCACCTTTACAAGGAGTGTTAAGAAAAGACAGCTAGAATAGGGGATATAAGGAAGCTGCCTGATCAGCAAGAGACATGGTTAGAAAAGCTAAAGTACTGTCATAGGCAAAACAGGCTTGATTAATTAATTACCAATCAAATCAGAGTACAGTAATGAAAACTAAAAAAATCAAATCTTAAAACACATTCCTCTCATCCCTCCCTTCTTTTCAGGCTCAGCTTCACCCCTGAAGTCTTCCCATTAACCCAGCACTGCCACATCACCATGTTCCTCAGCACACTTCTCCACAGCTTTTAAACCCCTTCAGGGCTAGGGACTTGATCACTGCCTTGGGCAGACTGGTCCAGGCCTGGACAACCCTTTTGAGGAAGAAATTTTTCCTAATGGCCAATCTAAGCCTTCCAGGGTGCTACTTTAGGCCATTTCCTCTCATCTTACAGGAGGAAACTACCCCTGCATCCCCCACCCTGGCTACCACAACCTTGCCACACAAAGCCAGCATGCAAGCCTCGGAATTTCAATTTTTACTCAGAAGATAACAGTAGGCTTAGTTAGATGTAGTAAACACCATATATGCCATTCGTGCTTCCTCAAGCAATGCAAAACCCATACATTTCAAGCTGACATTTACAGAATGTCAATGTTAATTCGTACACAACCATTCTCTTTTGCAGTACAAGAAAGCAATCCTAAAATGTATTTTTCAAATTGTTTCTGATATAGACTGGCTGCCTATTGACAGTCTGCTGAGTACTATCTATACCCAGACATACAATCTGAGGAATTTTAATATATAAGCAAAAAAAAAATCCTGATGTAACCTGTCATTAACTAGCATGCCAAAAAAACCCCAAACCTGAAGCTGTAAGACATATATAAATAAACGAGCAGAATTCCACCCAGCAGGTGGTACACAGATTGGAGATGGGAACTCGCAAAGACAAGCAGCAGCACTAGAATAAATATCTATGTCACAAAGTTAGCTTTAACTGTTTTTTTTTTTCCTCTAAGGGGAAGAGAAAGACTAAATATCAAATCAGACAAGTCTACATCCATCATGTTTTCACTTTTATTAGATTTAGAAATTAAATTGGAATTTCTATCTTCAATTTGCCTCTGAATTAATACTAACCAGTGCAAACATATTCAAATTTAGCTCATCACCATCTTTGAAAGTTCTCCAATTGCATTGAATCAACAGACCAACAACTTTCATAAACCACCTCTCAGCAGTCTCCGAAACATATGACATTCATCACTGCCCATTAATTTCTAATAGTGTTATCATGGAATACAGTAACATTCTAAAACATTCTAAAAACTGCTCATCAGTAAAATCATTTTCTATACATTTGGAAAGTACCAAGAAGAAAACAGACAATTCTTTAGAAGAAAACAGTGCTCTCCCTTGATTTATACAGATTGCTTTTCTTTGCAGGAAAAAGATTATTGAAAAAAAAACCCAAACCTGAGGTTGTTATAATATTATTATTTCTATTTTTGTCCATTTTTTTATCTGGAAAGCTTTTATTAAGACTTGGACGGTAGCAGAACTCACAACTCAAAATAATTCACATTTAATAGCATATTCACATGTAGGAAAGAAACCGTAGAAAACTCTAGTACAAGTAAAATTGTAATTCAAACTGATTCTTCACCACCAAAATGTTACAAAATCCACATAATTATTTGAAAAGTGGAAATGTAAAATACCCATCCCAGTGCTGCCAGGCATCAGAATCCACTTTTCCCAACCATGACTGTACAAAGATGCAAAGAATTGAAGAAACAGACGCGCAGTACTGAAAAATCTCCTGTACTCTAAATTTCTCTCACGATTCAGCATTTTTTTGTAGAAATACAACATCAGACTGTGCTCACAGGGACAGACTTTGATATTCTCATAAAAGGCTCCATGCTTGATGCCCCCAAACCCTTTGGACTGCATGCAGACTTTTTGGAATATCAACAAATTTTACTTATGCTTCCTAGCTAATATCATCAACTTAGGAGTAAAATGTCAACTACTGCTTCAGCTACGTTTAGCGTTAAGTTGCCGCGATTCTGTTATTTCACATTATTTCCAAGTTCTGGTCAAGTGCCCTGTCTGCTACAGGATACCTCAGCTACCACTATCCTGACACAATATGTTTAGGACTATACTTTTGATATGAACATGGTAAAAAGGAAGAAGGCTGAATCTTTTTTAAAATCATTCTATGCCACTAAATGCTTTCTCACTTTAGCTTAAAGTTCAGCAGCATCCACCTTTAGCTTCATTTAATTGCTTTACAAAGCTGCAAAAGTCAGAAAGAAGGAGAAAGCATACAAGAGTTTTGCAAATGCTTTCTTCATTGTCAATGAAACTGGCATCCAGATCCAGGATGTGCTTTAAGCACAAAAATGACCACAAGACTGACACAGATGAGTCCCAAGAAATCCATTTCCTATAATTCACTTCTGCTACTAATGGAGAGCCTACAGTTACCAATTTAAAAGTCAGTTTGAAATCTGTCCTAAAAATTGATCACCAACCACCCCTTTAAACACTTTTTTTTTGTTGTTTTTTTCTTACACAACCATATGTGCCTCTACGAAAAGGTACAGATGAAGAGCTGAGAATAAACTCTGTGAAGAAGATAACATCAGACCTTAGGGGACATACAATGCTAAAGAATGAAAGAATGGAAGGAAAGTGATTTTAAGTTTACCTGTTGTCAGTAGTTCATGGTACAATCCTTCATGTCAAAGCACAGTGTATTTCTTTCCTCAAATGGTATGTGGGGTCTTAGGATAGCTCCATATTAAAAATCTCCATTGCACATTCCTTTTTTCTGGCAACCTGTGTGTGTTGGGGGAGGGGAAGAGAACATTTTACCACATGGTGTGCTTCATGCTGACAGAGCAGAAGATTATCCTGTGCTTTATAATGAGTATATTTAGAAATCTCACGATTAACTATGAAGCCAAAACACCTCTGAAGTACAAGTACTTAACATCTCTTAGGCAGACCGTATGAAACATACAATTTACAAACACACAATTTATCAACATAGAAAATAGAAAGAGAATTCACCTGGTTATGACTGGAGTTTTATAGCCCGTTCTGCTTATCTTCTTCTGGTGTCTCATGAGCCTGTTCATGAGACACCAGAGTGGGTAATCTACAGTATAGCCATTATCCCATTCCCCAGACCAAACACCCACGCCCCATAGTGCCAATTCACACCAAGGCTTGATGACACAGAAAAACCATCATCCTTCTGTGAGCTGCATACACTGAAACGCAGCTAGTTATTTTCTTGCAGGTTTATTTTCAGCGTTTATAGTTTTTGGCAGGAACTGTGCATTCAGTAATGCCAAATGTACAAAGTTAGGTATTCTTTGTGCAGAGACTTGACACAGCAGAGCTACTTCCCAACACGAATTAAAAGTCAGGGATCCCCAAGACATATATAAATCTTCCCTACTAACTGCAGACTGGAACCTTAATTAATCAAGAGATCACAGACAGACATATGGTACATTTCCAGTTCATGCCAAAACCCAAGTACTTCCATGGAAAATACAGTTAGTATAACCCCCTTGAATTCCAGAAAACTCATTTCTTCCATGCTTGAAGCGAATGCGTGAATGAAAACCCAGGGAGAAAAATGGAGCAATGCTCCTTTAGAACTAATACTGAGCATGATTTGAGACATTGCAATATTTGCATTTTCTCTGTGAATTTCAGGAATTATAGAAGTGTATGTCACCTGCCATTGTGTAGTTATATATTAATTATATAGAATACTTTTGAATAACTGAACATTATTTAATTAGTTAATATGCAGCATGGAAATGCAAGGAATGCTTTGATCACATCTGTCATGTTTTCAACCAAGCAGTGATTTTCTATCTCAAAGATATATTATCACCTGCTTTTATTATCTTATTATGATTCAGTGAATTTATTAATTAACTCTAATTAAATTATTCTATTGTCAGCTTCTTGTCTCTGCTGGCTGCAATCTATATATAGAAGAAAAAGTAGTTCCAGGATCTAGAAAAGCAATAAACCATTATTTAAAAATGTAACTGGAGGGATTTGTTTCTCACCATCAAATAAACTTCCATTTGGGTACAGATATTAAAAAATAGATATATTTTTCATCAAATTTATAGACTATTAACGTAAAAATAGAAACATTTTTAGTCTTACAGAAAACTATACAAGTATAATATATGGGGAATAGAATATAAAAGTTAAAAAGTGTTATTCTTTAAGAAGGAAAGAAATTTCTTTATACATACACCTACACCACTGATATATTATTCATCTTCCATAACAAATGAGAATAATCAGGGGACAAAAATAGACACAAGAGACAAAAATGCATCAACACGTTCAGAGGTTAAACCACAGTTTAACGTGGCATTATATAAGGGGAAGCTACAGAGAATATTGTTGTTCTAAAACTTCATTACCGGGAGCATTCCAAGAGCTTTCATGACTATTATTGTATAATTACAGAAATAACTGCCACTTGGTGTTAAAGTGTTAAGGTGCTGTTTTATTGAAAAACTTTCTTAATCCATCCCATCTTTTTTTAATAGATCGCAGAATTAATTAGCACCTAATAATAATAGTCACCAGGGTTGGTCATAGGTGTTACTCATAGAAAAGCATTGAGCATATGGATTTGATCTCTCAGCCTATGTTTTCCAGCTGTAAAATGGCAACAGTAATTCATCGTATATTATCCTTTTAGTATGATGCATACAACAGTGCTAACAGCCTGACACTGGTGTTTTCATAATGAAAGTAGTAACTGTCATCTTCTTGTAGTTAAACAACTATTATGTTATGATTGCAATTGAGGAGCTGCCTGCAGTATAAATACAATTACATATATAATTAATTACTAAACAATTTTCATTCTGTATTTGGGAAATGCTGACAGGACCTTTGAAGCTGGAAGGGACCTGTGAAGACCATCCTATCCAACCTCCTGTGTTTGATTACCCAAGCAGTATGTTTCCTCCTTTGGTTTACATTTTCTGTATTTCAATTAGTCCTCATTGCTTCATCTTCCTGGAACTCAGGTTTCAAAGACAGCTATAATATTTTCTGCTATTAAAGTGAGCATTTAGTTGATTTGTTTCTTGTACTCCCTGTAACATCATAGAATTTTATTTCCTGCTCATGTCCCCATAATACAAGGGCCACTGAAGAAAAGACTGATCCTTAATCCACCAGCAGAGTAGTATTTTCTTGTTCAAACACCTGCCACTTTCTACTGTATTTCAACAACCTGTTGGTATCTCAAAACTTTAAATTCGTTTTTTGACCCTTTAATTTTCCTTGTGCAGGGCAACTTCCTTGTTTTATGATGGTTCTATGCTGAAAAGAATTTGACTCCTAAATACAAAGTACCACACTGCAGGAGTTGTGGTAGGATTTACACTTGGGATTTTTATGGAAATCATTCCATTGTCTAATACTTAGCCAATAAATCATGCAACTTGTTGACACAGTCACAGCTGCAGAACATGGCATAAAATGTGCACACATATTTCTCTTATCACCTGGAGGAAAAAAATTAAAATGTTTCCTGTACTGTAATTCTTGGATTTCTTACACACACTAAGTTCACTCAGCACTCAATTGTTTAGCCAACTCAACTATTTACTCAACTATTTACTCTGTGTAAGGGCTCTGGTCATCCCTGAATCTGTACATCATGCATCTTAGTTCTTTGGAGATCAGTCTCTTCCTCCTGCCTTGCCTGCCATCCAGGTTCCACAGACAAGTGTGTGTACACTGCAAGCAAATCAGAACAGGAACAGTTTGTCTCTCACAGGTGTAGAAATATGTTGTAAAGCAGAGTGAAAATTGCTATATTTAATTATGGGGAAATGCAATTATAGCCCAGGATGGGTTTGCCTCCAAAGGACAGCAGCAGCAGGAGAACCTCCCCCTCATCCTTGCAGGGAGAAGCCACATGGTCCAAATGAATGGGAATGAGCCCAACCAGCTGATTCTGAGTGCCCTCTCCCAGGCACAAAAGGTTTCCTCAGAGGAAATCCTTTTTACATCATGTTCGTATCTGTCCCTTCAGCTCCTAAATGTAAAAGAAACAGCTTGAGATGCTCTGGTGATGAGACAGACTGTGAAACAGGACAGTGCAGCAGAGTTTTTTCTGGTTGCAAAGCTTTTAAATGGTGCGTCGCATGAAATTTTTTCATGAAATTGCAATAGAAAGACTACTGCTATATAAAGCCTCTGTGTGAACACTCCTACCTTTAACACTCTATTATATTGACTTCAGTTACTTTTAAGTCATCAATTTCTGTCATTTTTAGCTGGCTTAAACTAAATCCAACTATGCCACTTATTCTCAAATATGAATGTCTACACTGGGGCTTACACTGAAGGAACTGAAGATAAGAGTCATTACCAGGTTTCAGTACAGATTTACATCTGGACCTAAGTCATCTTCTGTGACAGATGCTCTTCACTTAGGAAAGGCAATATAAATTAATTTCCTTACCAAAGAGGAAAAGCAACTTCTGGACACAGTGAAAACACATAATTACTATTTATATATGCAGGAACAGAAACTATTTTCCGCACTGTGACCGACAAATTCAAATCACTTAATTTCTCAAGGCATGACAACATGCAGCTTTAAACAGAATTTGGTAAAATAAAGGTGGCTAAACCAGAAAGATATTATATTTGTGTGCTTAAAAAATAAGCTTTGGATTTATACATTAACAACTGAACAATCTAACAAAATTTAGTTGTAAACAGACTTCAGAAACATCTAAAAATACTAATCTATAGCTAATTCATGTAAACAAGAATATTATAAATATATGGATAAGTACTATTTAAGTAAGTCAACATCCTACAGTCAGATTATCCCGAGCTTGTAGGAATTGCTACTATATTTTACAAATGTCTTGAGAAGAGGAATTTGAGCCTCGTAGTAGGATGATACTATAAAAAGTATTGTATTTTGTTCCCTTAGAGTAGTGTGTGCTCAGAATTAAAAACAAGCTGAAACACATTCTGCAATTTCTAAACATAAGACAGGTTCCTATCCCTGGGAAAGTAAAAAGAAATCATGCTGTCATTATTCTGAAATTAAAAACAACACAAGCAAACAAGCACACAAACATAACGCCCTGAAAAACCCATAACCTACATTGTCACAGAAATATATTATCCTTACTGTCATTTGCAGGTTTCCAGATTTAGTTCTTTATATTTCCTAGTGAAAATAAATCCACGGGGACTAGAAATAGCAAACATCAGTCTACACCTCAGTTTTCTCCAAAGTTTTTGATCCACAAAGAGATCTCTACCTGGGGAGAGTCTAAATATAAAGCTTTATCTTCTCAGTGAGCCTTTCACAGGCAGCATTCTACCCAAAGTCACCATGTGGTTCTGCTTCTGCTCAGTATGGGTTTATTTATTTCATAGGATGCAGAGTTCAGAGTGCCCTATCAAGGCAGTTCTTGCAAATACTGCCTTAGGTCATTTCCCAAAATCCAGAGACTCATTTCAATTTAAAAAAATTCTCATATCATAAAATACCATTGAACACTTTTCGTGAAAGACCCAAGGTATATTTTTTTTTATCGTTTTTTCTTTATTCAGCAATGCAGTTTCCCTGTGGGCTACAGAGTAAGCTAAAAGGTTGCTTTTTTTCCTGAAAACTTACTGTTTTACTTTTCCCTCCATCTCCTCTTCCTAGACCCATCTATAAACCTCTAAGAGGGTCAAAACACAAACATAAGCTCCTTTACTAAACTTAAAAATAACCAAAAAATGAAGTTATGAGACAAATAAAGCAAAAATTAGCACACAAAACACAATCACAACTACTACAGTAGTATCATACAGGAGAGGTGAAAGATTTTATCACTCCTTTGTCCTTGAGTTTCCCCCCAGGTGAATTATTATTTCGGCAGTTGGTCATGATGTTTTTCTGATGCTTTCATGACGCAGATGAACTGAGGATTGCACATAACAGTCCACGGAAAAATGAACCTGAGGAAAGATCAGCATACAGTGCATCGATCCCTGAAGCAGCCGGCAGCAAACGAACACCCACTGAACCATGAGTGGAATTCTGGCCTTGTCGACAGTCTCAGGGAAGTTCAGCCTCGGCCAGCTAGGTGGATAGAGAGCTAAAAAGATGGAGATGCGATGAAAATAATTTCCCCATGTTCTCCACTTTACACCATCATCCCATGTCAGCCACATGTGTGGCCAAGGATGGAATGTCACTTGCAGTTTCTTTGCCCTTCTGGCCACAGATGATATAAAAACACTTTGTTCATCAGAAAAATAAAAAAAATAAAAAAAATCCTACCTTATAAATATATTCTATGGCTTATTGTAATAACTATTATTATTGCATTGCTCTTCACATCTTAATTAAATTCAGATGAAGTCAGCAAATCCACAGTGGACTTAGGGTCCCAAATTATCCTTGTCAATATTGTAAAGTCCCGTGAGAATTATATAACTGTCAATATGCCAGCACTTAACACTTCTAAATACACACATTGCATAAGAAGAAAAGTAGAAGACAGATAAATCTCTGTCCAAGACAGATGCAAAATGACAAAGACGCATCAAGACTAGATGGAGGAAAGACCAAGATTACTTTTTTTTCCGTTTAAGCGAATTTGAAGTAGCCTCAACCTTAACCTTGGTAGGTCATTAGAATTATATCAGTTGTATTAAAATACAGCAACTCAGAAAAAAAAGAAAAGTAGCCTTTTTTTTTTTTTTTTTTGGTCATAATCATCAACACTGCAGTGGCATGGTCTTTGTATCACTGCACCAATGAAAAACCCAGTATGGAGGGGTGCTTACAACAGTGGAAAACCAAGGCAGTCCTGAAGAGGGATAAAAATTTTAACTATCCATTGCTTCTCTGAAAAGAGTCCATTAATCAGGGCTGTAGGCACCAGACATATTTGATGGTGAGGTGGCTGGACTGTGCAATCTGTATAACCATATAGGGGCACTACCCTTTGATGCCAAGAAAAGAGATAATTCCACCTTCTTATTTCAGTCTTTACTGGAATTTAAGTGGATTCAGCTGGAAAGCTAGAACTTTCCTTTGTGATAACTATTATGCATTTCTGATTATGATTGTAAATGAATAAATATCAAAGATACTCAAAAGATTGGGAGCAATGATCCCAGGAGTAGTAGATCTGGGAATTTGCAGAGAAAATTCCACATAAAGAAATAATCCAAGATGCAGTTACTGAAGGTACACTAAATACAGACATTCCATAGTGGCACCATTCAGAGATAGCACTTAATGATCTACCCAGATGTTTCTTCTCAGGCAAGATTACAAAGGCCATATCAGCAATTTCTCAGAGACAGCATGCAGATAGGAACAAGGGTGCCAGCGTCCATATAAGCCAATGAACTATTTTACATTCCATCTCAGGGTTTCACATGATTGACTTTGCAAAAGTAAATCCCTATCCCTGCCTGAATTCAGCACCCAAAGGAAACAGCACTGTTGATTTCTGTAATTGCACAGCATTTCTAATATATTTCCTTTATTTTTATGCGTATGCTCTATTTGCTTTTTATCTCTCTGCTGCACATCAACCTTTTACACATTTTCATGATCTGCCTCCCACAGTACCTGTGTCACTTTCTCTTAACTGGTTCCAGATAACTTGGAACCTGACAACGTTTATCAGCATCTTCCGCTCCTTTTCATGATCAGTAAGAGTGATCATTTTAATTACTGGAAGTTAACATTTTAGTGATATGTAATTATTGTTAATATAGGCATCACTTCATTCAATATCTAAAAGGCAGGTGTCAAGCAGCTGGGACATGCACCAGACCCCTAATGTCCTCCTTTGAGTGAGGGGCCCAAAACTGAACCCAGGATTTAAGGTGTTGCCTTGCCACCGCCCAGTACAGGAGGATGATCCCTGCCCTAGTCCTGCTGGCCACATCAGTGTTGGCACAAGCCAGGACCCTGGTGACCTTCTTGGCCACATGGGCATGTGCTGGGTCATCTTCAGCTGTCTGTCAACAAACACCCCCAGGTCCTTTTCAACTGGGCACTTTGCAGCCACTCTGCCCTCAGCCTGTAGCATTGAAGGGGGTTGTTGTGACCCAACAGCAGGACCTGGCACTTGGCCTTGTTGAACCTTATCCCAGCAGTGTCGGCTCATTCTTTTGACAGGCCTTTCCTGTGTTAACCCTAAATCAGAAGTAAGTCCTCTTTTGCTCTCAGAACAACATAGGAAAGAACCGTGCACCTGTCTCAGAAAGACTTCTCTACAGTGTGAAGTGGAACTCAGAATGAATTCCATATTGAAAACTTAGTCTGTCTGCTGAGCCAGCTCAGAGATATGACAGCATCAGTTTGCAGCATTTTTGTCATATGGATTCATGCCACACACAGTGGCATAGGATGTCCCATATCTATATAGTTTCAACTTTCAGTTAGAAACGAGTTGTCCCAGGCCTATTATGAAAACTTCCAAAAAAGACATGGAGCAATGAAGAAAAACATCACTAGGAAGAACTTGGGATTTTTTTCAGTGCAGTAAAGGAAGAGAAAGATGATGAGAATGGTAAAGAGGTGTTAAAATTCTTATTCTAAAAATGCTTGATTTTGTTTCTTAGTTTTTTTTGTAGAAGCTATCATTAAGCTCAATGGAGTGAGGCTGGCAGGCAGGCATGTTCCTAAATTCAGCTTAATCTCCTACATTTGTAGAGGAATCCAAATCTACAATCTAGATACTTCTGATTGCTGTTTGTATATGATCAGATTTTAAATCATCTGTAGGTATCCTAAATTCCTGTACATTGATATGCAGTGGAGAAACACCTTTCAAACAGACAAGGACATGTAAGACTTGCACATAAAAAAGGTTTGAGAAGCACAATTTTCCAATGATGCTACACGGGATGGGAGATACATTGAATATAGGTCATTTTCCCTTATTGCTCTTTAACACCTCTTACTGGAAGGGAAAAAACAACCACCCAACAGCAAACCTTTCCCCACACTACTGAGAACACTCGTCGGTGTTTAGACTTTTCAATTCTCAGCATCAGTGCTGACAGTATCACTGAGTCAAATATTATGGCTAGAGATCTAAATGCTGAATAACTGCGTGACTAAATACATTTGTGTTCATTAAGGCTAAATCAAGGATAATCAGCATTCTTGTTTTGTGCAGCAAGCAAACTGCTACTAGGATTCCAGAGAAATTTAGGTCTTGACAACTTGTTCTGTTNTTTGAGTGAGGGGCCCAAAACTGAACCCAGGATTTAAGGTGTTGCCTTGCCACCGCCCAGTACAGGAGGATGATCCCTGCCCTAGTCCTGCTGGCCACATCAGTGTTGGCACAAGCCAGGACCCTGGTGACCTTCTTGGCCACATGGGCATGTGCTGGGTCATCTTCAGCTGTCTGTCAACAAGCACCCCCAGGTCCNTAAAATTCTTATTCTAAAAATGCTTGATTTTGTTTCTTAGTTTTTTTTGTAGAAGCTATCATTAAGCTCAATGGAGTGAGGCTGGCAGGCAGGCATGTTCCTAAATTCAGCTTAATCTCCTACATTTGTAGAGGAATCCGAATCTACAATCTAGATACTTCTGATTGCTGTTTGTATATGATCAGATTTTAAATCATCTGTAGGTATCCTAAATTCCTGTACATTGATATGCAGTGGAGAAACACCTTTCAAACAGACAAGGACATGTAAGACTTGCACATAAAAAAGGTTTGAGAAGCACAATTTTCCAATGATGCTACACGGGATGGGAGATACATTGAATATAGGTCATTTTCCCTTATTGCTCTTTAACACCTCTTACTGGAAGGGAAAAAACAACCACCCAACAGCAAACCTTTCCCCACACTACTGAGAACACTCGTCGGTGTTTAGACTTTTCAATTCTCAGCATCAGTGCTGACAGTATCACTGAGTCAAATATTATGGCTAGAGATCTAAATGCTGAATAACTGCGTGACTAAATACATTTGTGTTCATTAAGGCTAAATCAAGGATAATCAGCATTCTTGTTTTGTGCAGCAAGCAAACTGCTACTAGGATTCCAGAGAAATTTAGGTCTTGACAACTTGTTCTGTTTCCTTACAGCATTATGAGTTATCAGTTCTGCTGCAGGGCTGCTTGTGAGGTCCTGGATCAGGTACAGCTAAGTGGAACTGAGACATCAGTGTCTGCTTCTGAAATAACAATCACATGTTCTCACCATATATTTTTTTTTTAAAATACAAAAATAATGAGCAGAACTTAAAGGGAGTTATTACCTAGGCTTGAATCATTGTTTTTACATACCTAGAAATAATGCTACAGAATGGCACAGAGACAAAAAAGTGTAACAAGTGCATCTTCAGTATCAACCTTAAACACTTGGGCTCGATCTAACCCATTATCTATTTATTGCACATATCCTTATGTATCACAGAGTGACTCACAGAGCTAAAATAATACTTTTAAAAATATCTGAATTTCATGCTGGATTGACAGCCCCGGAGACTTAAGTTTTCTCTTCATCCCTAGAGCAGAAGCAGCATAAGTAGCTGCACAACAAGCTCTTTCTCACCACCACCCACTTGGAGAGACAATTGTTAAAGGTAAAAGTCTTCTCCATTTTATAATCTGATGCCTGCAGCCTTGAGTCATCTATGACCTCCTTTTCAGGGCTGATAAGCACCTGCATTTCAAACTGACTTCCAAAGAAATTAAGGGCAACTCAAACCTATGAAGAGAGGATAGGCAAGCCCTTGTTGTACTGAAGTGAGTCACCTCATTGTTGAGGAACCTGGATTAGCAGCCACCTTGTTAAAAAAAAAATAGAAATCCTTTTGTTCTCAACAGAGATCACAAAATGAAGTCAGTCAAGGAATTCCTATTAGGTACTTGACACTTCAAAAATGGGGGAAAACATATTGCAATATTTTGGAAAGCATACTGCAAGAAAAAGAAACTGATTATATAAATCTTGTAACCAAGGGGAAGATGACTTAAATACCAGCATATATATTTTATCAATGTTAGCTCAATTATACAATTGCCCATATTGAGTATTTAACATGTGGGCAATTTCTTACTCCCTGTTAAGTGAATATGAGACTGTGGTTCAAAACTTCATTGAATATGAGGAGCCTAAGAAGATAACAGTTCAAGCCCAAGTTCAGTTCAACCACTTAATGTGACAAAGATTCACGAGTTTTCTGCAATTTTAACAATACAAACTGAAGCTTCCCCTCTTTTGCAGCTGTGCTGAAGTTAAAATATCATTCAGTTAGGCAAATTATCTGCATTGCTCTGATAAAATTGTGGGCCTAACAACATTTTGAAGGAAGTATCTTTTCATTATCTCAAAGTCGAGAAGCACCTTGCTACTAAAATTTCTCTAGAGAAAATGCTGCCATGTTTATCTGTTTCAGGATTAAACTTTGATTAATATAAGTATTTCAAAAGCTTACATCTATATAGATGCAAAGATATATGGCATCACCTTCCTCTAGAAAGGTCTAATTAAGATTAAACTTGCCCCTGGGGTAAATGTGAAAATATTTAATTATAATCCAAATGATCTAAAATGAATAGCTTCTATTTCAAAGACTCACTCGCGTAGTGCTAAGAAGCTCATTAAATTCAATTAGCAGTAATGTACGGCTGTCATGCTTCCTTTCTGAACCGCACCATTATAATCAAGTCCTTCGATTATTTCCCTGTAGGGCATTATTAATACCATATACCATACAAAAGAAAAACTGAGAATAATCTTAAAAAGATCTCCTTACCTTCTCTCCTGGTTTTAGACAATTAGTCTCAAATAAAAGAAACCTTAATGGAAAGATGCTAATGTATAAATAGATTCAAAACAAAAGCACTGTATGATAAAAAGTAAAAACATGCAATAACTAAAAAACCAAATCTCTTAGCAGAGCTATGAATACCAACGATAGAGCAGAATGTTCCTATGCAACAAAAATTGAATCTGTAATGACTTGCTGGCAAGAGCTCACATTTTATGATGACCACAAACACAATTGATTGATTTCACGTTAAAGCATTTTAGCGACCTATATTCATTGTGTATTATTTCAATCAAACTCTAAACTAGACTTGTATATCTCATATCAAAACCCTTTTGGTCTTCCTGTAACAACGTCCATATAAGCCAATTGCTATAATGCTCATATGCCTACAAACAATATAGTATTACAGGTCAGAGTCTGCCTTACACTGACAGACAAGCCTATGCTGCTTGTTCACTTCCAGCTGCTGAAGAAGAGCAGCTACTTCTCTTTTCACAGTGGCAGACACTCTGAAGAAGAAACAAGAGAGAGAATGGAATATTATAAACTTGCCTAATTCTGCCACGTGCTTGCATTTAAAGTTACACTTTGCCACAGAAAAACTTGAGTCAGTAGTATATATTGATCCATAGCTTGATAAGGCCAAAAGAGATCTGACAATGCTCAAGATTCTCGTAGGAAGTTTACTCAACAGCATTTTTTTGGCACCTCCAAATTGCAAGTTGACAGTGCAACATCAGTTTCTTCATGGGACTTCATGTTTCTTCAGCAACAACACTTCTTCATGGGACTCCAGGTGGCAAGCACAGGTAATGGGTTGACCTACTGAAAAGCAGCTACACAGAGAAGGGCCTGGCAGTCCTGGTAAATACAAAGTTCACCATGAGCCATGAATGGGCCCTCGTGACCAAGACCGACAGTTGCACCCTGGAGTGCATTAAGAAGAGCGTGGCCAGCAGGTCAAGGGAAGTTGTCCTCCTCTTCTGCTCTAGTGAGGCCACCTCTGGAGTCCTGTGTCCAGTTCTAGGCTCCCCAGATCAGAAGAGACAAGGTACTGGGAAGAGTACAGGAGAGGCTACAAAGATGCTGAGGGGACTGCAACATCTCTCTTACAAGGAAAGGCTGAGAGACCTGGGGCTGCGTAGCTGAAGAACAGAAGACAGAGGGGAACTGATCAGCACTGATCAATAACTAAAGGGCAGGGGGCGAGAGGCTGGGGCCAGGCTCATTTCAGTGGTGCCCAGCAACAGGACAATGAACAACAGGCACAAACTGAAACTCTGGAGGTTCCATCTGAACAAGAGGGAAAACTTCTTTTCTGTGAGGGTGCCAGAGCCTGGCCCAGGCTGCCCAGAGAGGTTGTGGAGTCTCCTTCTCTGGAGAGATTCCAAACCCACCTGGACTATGCGATCAAGGGCCCCCTGCTCTGGGTGACCCTGCTGGAGCAGGGGGTTGGACGAGATGATCCCCAGAAGTCCCTTCCAACCCCTACCATGCTGGGATTCTGTAACTGATGAAAAGAATATTTAGTAGAACAGATCAGAATGTGAAATTAAACAGAAATTATTTAAGATTACAGGAGACAAGATCTGAGCAGTGTCCTGCCTTCCTGGACCCTGTTCTGAAGAGTGTGCTGGAGTGGCTGTTACTGGGAAAACATTGCAAGCAAGGTATAGCTGAAGAGTGACCACTTGAAAATACCTGTAAAACTGTTCCATTTGCTTCATTGGGTGTTACACTTGTCAGTTTAGTTTTCCACCCCCTTTTTGGTTTGGGGGGCTTGGGGGGAGGGAATGGTGTCTGTTAACTCTTAGCAACAGGTGGGCTGATTCTCAGGCAAATATATCATTTCTTTCTTTGAAGTACACACATGAAACATGATCTTGTTCAGCTGATCTTGAAGTCTACAACATTTTTTTTATAAGCTTTGCTGCTGACCCAATTCTTACCACATTCAGTTAACCATTTTTGCATGGATGAAAATACACATACCAGACACTGGTATAATTTTTATTTTCTCTTTGAAAAGCAGAGTTGATGACTTTAAGCTTCTTAGAAATGTGCCTCTGAAGCACAAGTCTTGGTGTTGGGTCTGTCAGACATGTATTTATAACAGAGGGGTAAAGCTCAGAACTTGCAAACAGAGTTGTCAATATATTAAAAGGAAAGACAAGTGGAACCAGAGATAACCCACAGCATGTTCCACTTCCACAAATGTTCAGCTGAATGAGTACTGCAAATTAAGCATAAAACAAAGACTTTTTTTATGGTTTTGCTCTTTTCTTGGCAGAAAGTACAGCAATGTCCCTGAAGACCTTGTTTCTTCTCTGTATATCTTCAGATCACCCTCTGTGAAACTGTTGACGAAGCACATTATTAATGCGATGTTCACGAGGACTACTCACTGCTGCACGTTAAGGGACTCATGGAGTCCTGGCAGCTGTTTGTTAGAAGCTTAGGGGAAAATATTTCTGGATGGATTCCAAAAGCAGAGCTTAAAGTTTTTTGTTGTTTTGGTTTTTGGTTTGGTTTTTTTTTTGAGACAGATACACTGGAGTCAGCACATTAGAAGAAAGGGCTTTGCACTGTGACAAAGTAGGTCAAGGCTGGATGAGGGACTGAAAAAGTTTGGCATCATCCCACAAACTCTAGTTAATCTCTCAGTCCTCTGTTGTCTTCAACCACTTCTTTCAGTTCCTAGAATCATTTAAAAGTTGAGAAAGATAGGAAGAGTATCATAAGAAATTGTGAAGAAACACACAATGGCTGAGATGCGTAGAGTTTGAAAATGAAAGGCATGGAAAAGACATCCATTTGGCCACCTTACCACTGCTACAGTGCCCTGAAAATCAGACAAGAAAGAGACAAACCCGAATCCTCATGTTTCCTCCTAGTCCAAAGCTACTGCAAAACTCTGTTTATGAATGTATCAATCTATACAGTAACCAAATTTATGTTTATATTACTTTCCTATGACTGATCAAGAATCTAAAATGTTTAGGGAATCCTCCAGCTATAAATCAGGTTAGTCCTTGGGACAAAAAGGTCACCTTTTCTCTTCGTCAGATGAGTACCTTTTTTAAAAAGGTATGCATCACATCTTCTTTGAAGAAGCAGTGTTACCTACTAAATATATATCAAATTAAAATACTGTTATTGAAGGGAGAAGAATAACTGCAGAAAGGTTTCAAGAATGAGCATCTAGAGAATTAAGAGGAAATTTTAGGCCTCCTTAGTTCAACAGTAACACTAGTATTGACTTAATTGAAGCAAGAACTCTTTAGGTTCAAGCTGTATATCAGCCCCTAAATTCCTCTAGCAAAAAAATCCTCCTTGCTCACTCATTGTCTCTGGAGGGGCTTAGTTTTCTGTGACCCTGCACTAGTTTGACACAGCACAGGTGCATAGCATTAGCTGGGACTTCTTAGAAACCCACTGTGTTACAGGAAAGAGCTGTGACAAAGTACCTCACCTAAAGCCACACAGGACGTGAAAGGTAGAACTGCAGACAGAGGCAAAAGAGAGGAGAAGAGGATTGTCAGCAGCTCAGGGATTCAAGAGTAAAAAAAAACAATGATGCAGAAAACCAGTATAAAAATGTAAGGGGAAAAACAGAGTTGGAACATGGCAATTCAGGAATATCACTGATCATCCCATTCCAAAGGGTAGGTGACCCAGGTGAAGATGTCCACCTGGTCAGCAAGGACTGACCAAGGGGGAATCATCGAGGTGATGAAGTGTATTAGTAGTTAGTCTAGAGTAGTTCATTAGTTCTAGCTCCTTATTTTGTTTCTCAGCCAATAAATTGTTGTTTTCTACTGTTAGAGCATATCCTACTTACCATGTCTTTGTGTATGGCAAAAGCAACCCAGATTGTCCCAGAGGGGGCAACACTATTTCCAGCTGACCTTTTCCATGTTTTCTTAGGAGGGCCACAATGGTGATCCAGTGGCTGCAGAACCTCTGCTGTGAGGATAGGCTGAGGGAGCTGGGATTGCTCAGCCTGGAGAGGAGGAAACTCTAGAGGAACCTTATAACTGCCTTCCAATACCTGAAGGGATCCTACAAGAAGGCCGGAGAGGGACTGTTCACAAGAGTGTCCAGCAATAGTACAAGAGGAAATGGTTTTAAATTGAAAGAGAATAGATTTAGACCAGATCTCAGGATGAAGTTCTTCAGTACGAGGGTGGCGAGACTCTGGAACAGAGTGCCCAGAGGGGTCGTGGATGCCTCTCCCTGGAGGTGTTCAAGGCCAGGCTGGATTGGACTAGATGACCTTGAAAGATGCCTTCCAACCCAAATCAGTCTACGATTCTATTGTAATTTGGTCTTAATCTTTTACAGTAACTGGACCATATTTGATGAAAATGTTAGCAAAATTTTAACAGATTAACTAAATTAAGTTGTTATATTATAAATACCTAAATAAATTACTCATTTCCTGGTTTCAGACAAAACCAAAACAATGGTGCAACACTAAATGTACAAGAATAACAATGTAAAACCAAAAACATTTACCTACTAATTCCTTTGGGCTTGAATCACTAGAGCAACACTATATAGAGAGAAGAACAAAGACAGACGTTGCTCTTACTCTAAAACATCCAATTTAATAGCAATTTTTAAAAGTGCAAGTCACCATATTTTGCATGCTGCTCTTCACTTCCCCAGAAACTACCAAAGGACGTTATGAAAACCCTGATATGAATCACTTATTTGGACAAAACACACAGGCTATTTAAATAGTCATTCTCTTCTGCTGTTAGAAGACAAAGGCTTACAATTTTCTTCCGTATAATACCTTTTAAATTGTGAGAATGTCATCATGCTCTTTAAAAGGCAGAAGAGAAAGAGATGAAGAGAAGCACATCATTCCAGTGCAATACCCCAGCACCACAATGGATTGCTGCCAACTGTAAACGTGCTTAATTCATGTCGTCTTATAAGAAAAGATGAAGGCTGGTTGTTAGACACATTATATGGCACCATACAAACGTTGCCAGTGTTTTATAGTGCTGTCATATTCAGAAAAGTGGTAACAGAAAATATGACATTTAATACAATTGCTCCCTTCCTATCTTCAGAGAGTTATCTCAAACCACTTTTAACAATAATTTTCTACTCCTTTGAACTTTGCATAGCAAATATCACTACTGGAGAGGGAAGTATGTTGTGCCAAGCCTCCTCTTCTGCAATCAGCCATGTCTTTGGCAGCTAAGTTGTGAAAGGAGTTCTGAAAGTACAGTCTTGAGATGGAGACTGGCAGAGAGCAATGAATATTAGGAAACCACAAGTTGGTAACTCCTACTGAATGCAACTGGTGAAACAGCAGTCATTCTACAGCATCTAGATCAGAAAATAAGAACTAGGCAACAATTTCTGAATTTTGAACACTCATTTATAACTTCAATCAAAATATATGAAAATGTCTAACAATATTTCACAGATATTCCAGATAATCTTTTTTTTTTTTCCCCAATTTCGAATTATAACCTAAATGAATGATGTAGAATCACAGGCTGTTTGGGAATGGAAGGGACCTTTCAAAGTCATCTAGTGCAACCCCCCTGTAGTAAGCAGGGACATCTGCAAGTAGAGCAGGTTGCTCAGAGCCCAATCTCCTTACATAGATTTCCATATATAGGAATCTTCATGGGAGTTTGACCAGTTCTACACCCAATTCATCTAAGTCATTCTTGGTCATCATTTAAAGCCACAGGGAAAAAAAAACAACAACAAACCCCAGCCTTAAGAAAAACAACCCAAACAACAAAACCCCCCAAAGAAGCACTGATGAATTGCCACTGTCTGCTGCTAATGACTATTGACCACAACTACAAGGATTCCTACTCACTTCTAAACAAATCTCCTCTTTAAGGAATGTATGCTTTTTGTGCTGGAGACTTCAAATTTTATTAGATATAACGAGAGAAGAATCAGCAGCATCCTTGATTACATGATGCAATGTCACAGAAAGCACAAGTAAAATAAAAATTCCAAAGCACTTACAACTTTGTCAGACCCACCTACTGCAGGGTAATCTGAAAACCATCGTAAAGCAATTTTTACCAAAGTCAGTGGTTCATTTTTTTTCTATCTAAATCACTTGGCATCCAGAATTTGGAAACTGAAAATTTACTTCCTTTCTGTCAGGATCCAGCTATTTACTGTAATTCTGCTCTAGGAACGATAATTGTGCTGCTGTGTCTATAAAGAATGGCTGGCCCAGACAGTATTCTAATGGATATTCTCTCCCTAGCAGGGAAGTCAAACTACTCCACCTGTGAAAGGATGAGAATGTCTCTTACGCATATTTATTTGTCCTTCTCATGTAGTACTGGACAAAAATGTTCCATGAGGAAATTTCTGTATTCCCTAAGGATTTATTTTTTGATCTTGACTGATTTACATGTACATATTCTACAGGAAGGCCATTTGACCACCAAAACCCTTCATCTTTACATGAACTTAGATTATCAAAATCCAATAAAACAGTTGGGGTTTTTTGTCAGATCCGCACTTTTCACAATCAGGATAAAATATCCTGCTGAAGAATATCGGAAACTTAGCCATGAATGTGGACAAAAGCATTCTTTAAAGACGACATTCCTGTGAGCTAAACCAACCTGATGCTTTCCCAGTAACACAATCTTCTCATTAAACCACGCTTAACTTTAATGTTTTTAGCTTGAGAGGTGCAGTACTTTGTTTACTACATAAAAAACTGAAAAGAATGAGAGCCTATACAGCTTTGTTGTCTACTCTAGGACAGAGGTTTGTTTTGGTTTTTAGTTTTTAATGTATTCCTCCAAAATGGACTGTCATAGTAATGAGAAATTCAGATAAATTCATTAATGGGAACATGGAATTTTACAAAGAAGTACTCAAAGAAACAAACAAGCAGAGTAAAGGATCTATGTTCAGGGTGGCATAATTCGCAGCAATGTAGTAACATTAAGTGGAGAAAAACATAGATAGTATATTACACATGGGTGGGGTAGAAAGGCAAAGGTACCTTTTCTAAATGGGAGGAAGGAATACACTGAAAGATTTTACTTCTTCACTGTTTTTTGTTGTTTGTTTGTTTGTTTTTTTTTAATAGTTCTAAGCAGGGTCTCTTCTCCCAGGTAACAAGCAATAGAAGAGGAAATGGCCTCAAGTTGCAGCAAGAGAGAGGTTTACGTTGGACTTGAGGAAAAATGTCTTCCCTGAAAGGGTTGCCAAGGCCTGATCCAGGATGCCCAGGGCAGTGGTGGAGTCCCCATTCCTGGAGGGGTTTCAAAGCCATGGAAATGTGGTGCTGAGGGACATTGTTTAGTAGTGAGTTTTGCAGTGCATTGTTAATGATTGGACTTGATGATCTCTTTTCCAACCAAAATGATTCTATGATTCATGATTTTCATTATCATTTTACTAAACACTAGCTCAATGTGTAAATTCATGAGCCCAGAGCAGGATAAACTAGTAGTTAGCTGTACTAACAATTCTACTTGTTATTTTGACATCTATTTCATTACCCTTTATGTGCCCTGTCCATTTACACCACCAGATGGTAATTCACTAACATTAACAGATCTAAGAATCTTAAAAGATTTAGATTCTTATTCAAACCTCTTTCCTGTCCTTTTTATGAAATAACTCTGCATATATTGCACCCTTTTATCTATTTATGTTCTCCTTTCTTTATACCCATCCTATTTTCCGTAGTGCTACTTTTTAATTTTAACAGTCACTTTTCCAGCCTTCCTCAGCTGAGTTCAAATCCACCAATGCTTGAGGTAAATGTCTTTCATAACTTGACACCCTGATTTTCTACAAAGGCTTTTGCCTCTTATCAAAACTGTATTTCTTGCTTAATAATATCTCAACAAAAAAAACAACCCCATGAAGAAATAACATCGGTGTACTTAAAAAACAAAGCTTTAGCAGCTGCGAAGTAAGTTACTCTTCATGGAAGATGTATAACTAAAAACATAATTTCACTGTTATTGTGAAAGGGACTTTGTGATTCCCTCAGTAGTTCTGTTTTATCACATGCAACTCACCACAAAGTATTTTCAAAAACCTGCTAGCTTACAAGTTGTCTTTCATATTATTTGCTTTAAAATCAATCAATTATCTTGCTAACAAATCTTTTTTTGTTGAATATAGTAGGGAGAAGAGAGAAGAAAAAAAAAAGCCACATACACAATACAAGTCAGCAGCAAACTATACCAGAAAATCCAATGGAGACATTTGGTTACTAAAGACTGTTTTCTATGTTAAAAGAAAAAGCAAAATCACAAATCTGTTGTCTGACTTGTAAAATATGTATTAAGTTTTCTTCAGTTAACCTCTGAGTTTCCCAGTTCTGCAAAGAAATAATGAGCCTTAAAACTGGCTTAATTTCAACCCAGAGCAAAACTTCTACTGAGAAGAACAGGTCTGTCAGGTTTTAAACATTCCAGAAGACCTTAATTAAACTTTCTTCTGCCTCAGCACATTTGCAATCTGTTTATTACCCATATAATAAAAATTCTCTTCTAAAACTTCATTTGAGAATTATGATGTAAGTACAGAGCAATAAATGTTTCAATGTTTCTGTAAATAGAAAGGAAGCCTGCTCAAGAGCAAAATTTGTCAACCATTAGAAGTCTTTTGTGAGCAGAAAATTTACCTTCCAGATTAAATATTCTGCACTACATGAATATGCCTCAGTATGCACCTCAGTTCACAAAAGCATTAGAGCTTCTGGGGCTGAATCACTTCAGTTGTGAACATCAATTAAATTAGGCTGGCTGGGGTAACAACTTAGGGTTGAGATGGATGCAAAACATCCATTCTAAATAAAACTGGCAACATGAATACAATTAGAGACTTTTACATCAAAGTACCTGTTTTGTTTCAGTATGTCAGGCAAGTAAATGGAAAAGAAGAAACTGAAGTATTAATGAAATGCATAATGTTTGTGACAAAAGTGATGCTTAACTGGATTTAAAACCACTCCTTTCTCATTTTAGTCACTATTACCAGCTCAACACGTGTGTAAAATTACACTGTTTCTGATGAAGCAATTCATAATTAATCTTGATCATAAAAAGACACTTCAGGTTGCAAATGTCCAGCTCAGGATCCAAGCTACACCATGCAAGTCGTTTTCCAGACACCTAAACTTACAATTATCTAAACACGCTTCTGTACCCAAGCTTGAACCTAGACTTTTCATTTTAAATTAAAAGAGTTTGAAAGGTGGCTTTGGTCAAACAATTGCAAAAAGCCTCTCTGGCTGTCTGATGGTAATGCACCACACGATGACCACATATAGAGCAAAACTATTCAAAATTGTATTGGGTTTTACCAAGCAATGTATTTACATATTCAACTCCATCATTATCTACATTATTTACATTATCTACACAACAATGTACGATCTTCAGTGATATAATTTTACATTATATAAGTTAAGTAATATCCCTAATTAATCTAATTAATATTAATAGATAACATGTATAAAAACTGTACGCACACTTACATGGTAAGGTGGAGTCTCTGAAACAAGACTGAAAGATCAAAATAAAACTTCACCTTTCTCAAACTGTCAAGCAAATGCTACACTACAAACCCTGTCAGCTTAATTTCTCTACTTCAGACACTGTAATGGTATCTTAGACACTGTGAGCAGTAAGGTTCATTCTTCAAGGTCAACCACTGTACTTGTCCTAATGTTTGACAGGCAGTAGTGCAGTTCAATGCATAATGATAATTATCACACTGATGCGCTTCAGCAAAGCACAATAATGCCACACAACACAACACTTTGAGACCCACTTAAAAACCAAAAAAACTATTAATTACAGCATTTTTTAAAACCAGGTAAAAATATAACATCAGTCAAGAGTAAAATCATTACAATCAATGAGCAAGAATTATTTCCTGCAGGTTTAAAAAATATCCCTTGGGAATACACCATGCATAGATATTCAGCATGGTTAGATACCAATATGACATACATCTTCAGTATATAGAGAAAATTATATTGCAGAAGACAGGTAGCCAGAAATGAGTTGTAAGTCTCTGGATAAATGAAGATTAATGTAACAGAGCTAAGCTAACATGTATTATAATGATATAACAATAATAATAGTTCCTACTGCTATAGCATCTTTTATCTGTGGAGCTCAGAGCATTTCACAAGCACTAATTGAAACTCACAACATCCCTGCAAGGTAGGTGCATTTTATTATCTGGGTTCTACAAATTGGAAAATGAAGGCACGGATAATTAAAACAGCTTGCCCCAGGTCATGGAGCTAGCCACCAGTTAAACCAGAAATATAACTTTCAGTTTTGAGTTCCCAGTTTTCATTCTCCTCCTTTAATCCTGTATGCATAGCAGTAATATTAATTAAAACTCCCAACAGAACACAGTAGGGATCTCACCGAAATCAATGGCAATGCTGCTCATCTTTTTGAGAGGAATTCAGTCGTGTCCCTACACAACTCCACAGTCATGCGAACATTGCAACACATCAGGTGGCCAGCACATGCATGTACATGTACGTGTGTGGCTGCATGTGTGTGAGACTATATACAATTTAGGCTCAGGATCACATTGTTCAGGCAGGTTTGGAATCTCTCCAGAGAAGGAGACTCCCCAGCCTCTCCGGGCACCCTGGGCCAGGCTCTGGCATCCTCACAGCAAAGAAGCTTTCCCTCTTGTTCAAATGCAACTTCCAGGGTTCCAGTTTGTGCTTATTGCCCCTCGTCGTGTTGCTGGGCACCACTGAAATGAGTCTGTCTCTGTCTTCTTTACACCTTCCCTTCGAGGTATTTATAGACGTTAGTAAGAATCCCCTGAGCCTACAAATGATGATTGTGGCATTTCAGGAAATTGAGGGGGCTGATGGGAGAACAAAGCACCTCCGTCTAGGTGGTGCTCTAGGATTTTCTCCTCTAGTGTAATCTTGCACTATTGTATCTTAAGTATTCCAATCAGTTCTGATTACTTTTACTCCTACACATCAAACATCAGTGGCCTAGACTATTATGGGAATAGCACACAGCTAAAAGCAAGAGACATGACCAAGGAAACCACTGAGCTGTTTCTTCCCTACATGGAGAAGCATTTACTCTACTGCAAAACACCAAAGTGCCTGTAAACAGAAATGCCCATTAAATCAGTTAGTCAGCAAGGCCCCTTTTCAAAGAGCAACACGGAAAACATCTTCTCAGATTTTACTTAACTTTCTGCTCAAAGGGTGAATGCTGAGCCTCAGGGATCAGCTGGTGACATGAAAATCTATCTTCCAAATCACTCGGGTGTTTTTCAGTAATGAGTTCCCACTTCCCCGGTCCTGAAAGGCATGGCAAATAGAGTAATAGATCAAAGCGGCCCAGAGCCAAGCCAGTGTGGCTGTGGAAGCGAAAATGGCAGGGCTGCTGCCTGGTAATGAAAAGGGCCATCAGGAAGGGTTTACTCTGGAATTCAAACCTGTCACTTCCGATTTGAAACAAGGGATCCATTAGTTTAGTGCACTTTTTATTGTTATTGATTTGCAATCCTTTACTTTCTTTTAATTTCAAACCAGCATTGAATGCGTAACTCGTTTATACTCCACAGAGTGAGCCGTGATGATTTTGCTATCAAATAATTATTCTCAAACCACATTTTCTTCCTGCATCAGCTTCTCAATGAGTTTCATTAATGCAGGCTTCCATTTACCTTAATTATGGTTTTGGCAGATTTGCTTTTAGCTGCACCTCACCTTACCACAGTAACATTTTGTCACAACCCTGGCTGAGTAAGAGTGGCCCTTAACAATTATTTCTTTTCCTAAACTACTGGGTGGGGGGAGGGGGCTAAAGTGCATGGACACATTTATTCACACTTAATAAAATTTTTTTAAAAGCTATCACTCTTTCATCTAACTTAAGTAAGCCACAAGGAAATCAGTTGCTTTTCCCCTTGTCTGCTAAGAGAAATTACTCCAAACAACACAACTAAAAGCAGCAAAGAAATTCCAGCGCTTTAAACCCAAAATATCAAAATTATGCCAGTCATCCGAGTCAGGTATCAGATGGAATTACATTGACATGGGACCCTACCACAGAGATATGACACTGATAATTTGCTTTGCACCTTTGAACAGTTATTTCTTGCCTCAATGCACTCAGCCCAGTAAAGCAATGGTTATTTTTATCCCAATTCAGCAAAGCACACACATCTACATTTCAGTATAAAACTAATATAAGGAGGTTATTCATGTAAATTAAATACATCCTTATGCATTTTGCCAGATTGGGATTATAGTTCCTGCAAGACTAAAGCCCATGTCACTAAACCTGAACGTGGGAAATCAATTTAGCAATGCTGGAGCTAAGGACTGCTTTGCTATGCTTCAGCTCTTCTTTAGAATGGACATTTTAGGTTTCCCAGATACAAGCCCTGACTGTGACACAGGACATTTATATATATAAACATATAAAGTTGAATTTGTCTGTATGTGTATATATGCACATCAAAAAAAAAGACCTCTCCTTTTTTAACTAGTGTGGTTTTTGCATCCTTTCCCTCCTGTCCCCACATTCTTTCCTCCTCTTTTGCAGCTTCACTTTTTGGGCTAGTCTTCATGACACAGAGTAAAGCATAAGACAGTTACTTCCTGACACAGCAGACACCATTTTAAAGTAAAAATATCATCATTTTATGAGGCAGCATGTGCTACTTTTCACAATTTGCTCAAATAAAGTTTAATCAAGTACATTCTTCTTTTCTAACGTCGCCTCACCTGTTGCAAAGATATTGCTCCTTTTCAACATTCAGTCTGACAAACCCTTTCCACTGTATGCAAGAACTGCACTTGTGAATCAACGTCACTGGTTTTAAACATGGTAGAAGTTTATACACCTTCACTGAGCTATGGGCTGTCATTTTAAACAGATTCCATGATTCTGTCCTGCAAGGTTCTTACTTTTTTGCAATCTATGAAATGATTCAATTTTTTGAACACTAGCAGGAGGTACTGCACTCTTAGAAGGAGAATGACCCTTCAATAGCATTAATAAGAACATCTTAATATAACATTAAATTATGTTTACTTGACTTTTAAATATGTTTTAAAATACAGTGGTATTTTAGATACAGATAGGGAGCTATTTCCTTTAAAGCTAAAGTAACAGTAAACCAAAGCCAAACATATTTTGCAATATTGTAGCTCTTCCTGTGAAGAACCATCAGAACAAGCCTGCAGCACCAGCTTTTAATTCAGCATTGCCAAACATCCACAGTCAACCAGAACAGCCTGGGTTTGCTTAGTAACTTCTCTTGTGCTGTGTTTCTATAGCTGAAAGTACTTTACTGTGGAAATTCTTGCCATAAAAGACACTTCATCTGCAACCTGAGATCTGGAAATGACTTGAAAGCTGGTAAAGATCACTACCCATTTACAGGGAAGCTCTGGATTCCTGGCCCTGAACAATGCCTCAATAAACTTCCCCATCCTTAGAAGTGTTCAAGTTCAGGTTGGCTGAGGCTCTGCACAACCTGCTCTAGTTGCACATGTCCTGGCTCGCTGCAGGGGAGTAGACTAGATGACCTCAGAAGGACCCTTCCAACCCAAACCAGTCTGATTCTATGAAACTCATTGTGATATCACCTTCAGACTATAAGTACTTCACTGTACTCTTATCTTTTGCCTTACTTAGAAACTTAACTGTGACATGGAACTTCAGGTACACTTTACAGTCAACACAAGAGAGATATTTCATCAGATCATCTCAAAATGTCATTTTGTAAAATTAATTCTCCCACAGAAAAAATCATTAGAAGTTTCCCTTAAAAAAAGTGGTAGCAGTAATTCTAAGACTACATGATTTTGAAAAAAAAAAAAGTATCATAGAAGCACCTGGTTTTGTCAAATAAGTACTTTTTTTCTGCTGAACTCATAATTCTGCATTATACTTTTTATTTTTTAGTTGTAATCAGTGTTCAATGATTCTTAGGGCCTGGCATGACTTCATTGTTCCAGTTTTGTAAGCAGCCATGAAAAATAACACACTCCAGTCAATTCTAGATCTTCAGACCATTCCAAATTATCCCCTCATTATGTTTTCCTTCTTACTCTCTCTTACTTCACTGTAGTCTGTATTATTACATGAGGTGCTACATTTGGGTATAGATATTTTAATGACAGCAGTTCAGATATGGTCAGCCACTGCAGTTGAGTTATTTTGGTGCTTTACAGTAAACTGGAATAATTGAGGCAGACAATCTTTCAAGAAAATGTACCAGTTAGGAGTTAAGTGAGGACTACTGAATTTTTCCACAGGTTTCTCATATGATTCATTTGCTAAATTATTTTTTCTGTCTTTCATTTTCAGCACTTCCCTTAAGTCCATCTAAACCCCAAACAAAAGGAATCCTAGATTAAAAACAGCCACTAGGAATGCACATTTTATACATCATTGAGCCAATAAGGTGAAATCCATTATGCAAAGAAATATTTTACAAAAATATGCATATTACTCTCAGATTTACTAGTATGTGAGAAATAAAATAAAAAATCCTGTCTCAAAGCATTTCTTTGCTTTCTTCAAAATTGGAAATTTCATTCAAGGTACAATAAGGCAAGCAAGATGCCTTGAATCCTCTTGAATTACTTTTTTTTTTTTTCNCCAAACCAGTCTGATTCTATGAAACTCATTGTGATATCACCTTCAGACTATAAGTACTTCACTGTACTCTTATCTTTTGCCTTACTTAGAAACTTAACTGTGACATGGAACTTCAGGTACACTTTACAGTCAACACAAGAGACATATTTCATCAGATCATCTCAAAATGTCATTTTGTAAAATTAATTCTCCCACAGAAAAAATCATTAGAAGTTTCCCTTAAAAAAAGTGGTAGCAGTAATTCTAAGACTACATGATTTTGAAAAAAAAAAAAGTATCATAGAAGCACCTGGTTTTGTCAAATAAGTACTTTTTTTCTGCTGAACTCATAATTCTGCATTATACTTTTTATTTTTTAGTTGTAATCAGTGTTCAATGATTCTTAGGGCCTGGCATGACTTCATTGTTCCAGTTTTGTAAGCAGCCATGAAAAATAACACACTCCAGTCAATTCTAGATCTTCAGACCATTCCAAATTATCCCCTCATTATGTTTTCCTTCTTACTCTCTCTTACTTCACTGTAGTCTGTATTATTACATGAGGTGCTACATTTGGGTATAGATATTTTAATGACAGCAGTTCAGATATGGTCAGCCACTGCAGTTGAGTTATTTTGGTGCTTTACAGTAAACTGGAATAATTGAGGCAGACAATCTTTCAAGAAAATGTACCAGTTAGGAGTTAAGTGAGGACTACTGAATTTTTCCACAGGTTTCTCATATGATTCATTTGCTAAATTATTTTTTCTGTCTTTCATTTTCAGCACTTCCCTTAAGTCCATCTAAACCCCAAACAAAAGGAATCCTAGATTAAAAACAGCCACTAAGAATGCACATTTTATACATCATTGAGCCAATAAGGTGAAATCCATTATGCAAAGAAATATTTTACAAAAATATGCATATTACTCTCAGATTTACTAGTAAGTATGTGAGAAATCAAATAAAAAATCCTGTCTCAAAGCATTTCTTTGCTTTCTTCAAAATTGGAAATTTCATTCAAGGTACAATAAGGCAAGCAAGATGCCTTGAATCCTCTTGAATTACTTTTTTTTTTTTTCCTCTCAAGTATCAGTTTAAAACACCAGATACAGGAAAATTTTGGAATCTCACTTTATCAGAAAAAATGAAGACCTATCAAATGACAAAGCTGGTAAAAATCTCAAGCCTGGACATTTTGTTACTAATCTGACAGAGATTAAAAATCAGGTAAATATTAACGGATCAATTTATACCTATGCATATTAAGGGTGTCAAGGTAACTTTTTCTTTTGTATGGCAAAGATATTTTCACCCATGTTCCAAAGCATAAGACCTAGTTTAAATAAATTAAACATATCTGTGAAATGGTAAAGTTCAGCAATCCATTTGCATTATCAAACATCAAAATCCCTGATGATTCTCTGTAATGACTTCCAGTGCACACAGTTTCTTCTGAATTGCCTCTCACTTTCTGCCCTTAATATTCCAAACACATTTCCCAGACATACAGTCTCTGCCAGTTACTAAATGGTATTCAGCAAATTTATTGACTGCCTTCCAACATACTCTAGTAAATTAAAAATATCTTTTCCAAAACCTCAAATACTCAGGTAGTCTTACACAACAGGAAATTCAGCATGGATTGGACACAGAATTTTTGTGATGGGTTTTAAAAACATCACTTCTAAAAACTTTCTGTGGTATAAAAATAGCATACATCTATCCTTCCCCCCAAAAGAAGAGAGACTCATGTATCTGAACTTTTGATCCTATAGCCAGTGGAAAACTATGAAACAGCTTCAAAGGCACAGACCAGAAACTAAAATTCATATTTCCACATAATACAAAGATCATGGACTCACTAGAGACAATTTTATGGCACACAATAGTTTCTGCCCCTCGGGTACCACTTCATTTGCTTTTTCTACTACACAGGTAACAACTACATTTCCCTGGGAGACAGCCTAAAACCAAGGTAAACGTAGACCAAACTTTTTCAGCTCATATTTAACTTATTACTTGTTGTTAATGTCCAGGCAACTGTGTGCTTCACTTGGATCTGCTCCTGTGAAGAAGCTGACAGCAGGTGCTCGAGAAGATATGTACAGAGCAGAATGTTTAAAAACCCATCAGCCAACAATTGATATATCTGCTTTCCACAGAAATTTTATGGATTCCTAAATACCACCCTGGGTACCTAAACAGCTTTCATAATATTACTCTAATCAACTGCACTATATTCCCTTTTGGTACATAATCTCTTCCAGCTAATACAGACTGACAAAACAACCACTTGGACAATTGTTTACATTATCTTGTTCCTTAATGAAATAAAGAATTTCAGCCCTGGCAAGCAGCTTATGTTTCCTTTGCATTCCCTTTCTTTAGCACCAGAAGATTTCTCAACCTGTAACGCTCGTGCTGGTGGACATAGGGAGAGCAGAAAACACATGTTTTGAGTAGAATTTACAGCTTTTATTTTTTTAGTTGAACTACCTACTAGTTCAACCTGAATTTGCCGCTTGAGGAAAGACACTGTGCAGTAGGTATAGGAGGGGTACTGGTTTAATAGGTTCTGCTTCTTTTCTCATATATGTACTATATAAATTGGTTACTTAGGTATTGATCTGATACAGAGAAGTTCTTTTAAAAAGCAATGGCAATGAGAAGGATTCTTAGCCGCTATCGGGGCCTGCTCTTAAGTCACTTGTGCATAAAAGAAGCTGGAATGTATTTCAGCATCAGAAACCTCTGCTGTGTATCCAATTACTTCTCCTTCCTTGGTCCAAATTGTTTTAAAAAATGTATTTTCTATAACTAGATCCAAAGCATTTTTAACTAAACCAAGGAATTAGGCTTTGTCTACTTTCTCTAATGCATATAAACTGCAAATTCATTTGTTTCAGATTCAGAAAGTTGTTCAAAAGTCTCTTTATTTTTTTCTACTTTAAAATGCACACAGAATGTGCCTATGTTTCTCATTCCAAAGTTTACAATTAATTTATAAGTAAAATTATGAGGCCTTATTGTTAAACCAAGAGTCATGCTTTCACTTCATCCTCTGCAACAGTTTTTCCAGCCCCCCAGATACATCTGTCACTATTTTATGACATAGATAATTTATTTCAAATGTTTAGAGAAGTATGATGGATATAGGAAAAAATAGGAGTAATAATTTGCTCTACATAAAAATATTCTTAGAAATCTCTGTTTAGTGGTAGCCAAAAGTTTCATTTAAAAAGTCATCTTGGCTTTGGGAGAACTTTCTAATGTTTACAATATTTTTAAAATCACACAAAAATAACCAGTCCTATAACTTTTGAAGCAAAACTCATTTCTTGCCTTTGTCTTGCAACTATTTTGAAGTATATTTGTATAAAAACTATTAAAGTTTACTATATGAAATTAGCAACATTGTGTAAAACACTATATTTACAACAGTAAAGTTTCTGAGTAACTCAAACTATCCATCAGCTGGGGAAAATACAACACATATTGCAAGGGAGAGAGTGCTGTTTGTAGAAGTGGGATACCCACAGAAAATCAGTTTAAGAGGCAGAAGGCTAAATCACATTATTTCACCTGTTAGCTGAGCTCTCTAAATACCATTTCTGATGGGTTTGTTCAGCCCGACATACTAAAGGAAAAAATGAATTGTGTGCAGTGAATCTTATGCAGGCAGTTCAGTATCATAGTATAAAATGCTGTTGCATGGAGGTGAGAATCTAGTGAGGGTCCTTCCACTTCAGTACGCTTCATCTAAAGTTTATTTTTTCAAGAGGAGATATGTACTTGATAATAAATTATCACATTTGATTAAAAATAATCAAAATGAACAGACCACTTGCTGCTAACAAACAGCAAGTGGTTTTGTTTTTGCAAACAAAGCAGGTGTATATATTATTACAGCTTCCCCTTTAGGATCTCAAAAGCTTACCAGTGCTGTCAGCATTTGGCAGAAAAGCCACTCCACTCCAAATTTGAACTAAGAAACTAAAAGACTAACAGGTTGTTTGTTGCACTTGCTGCCTTCTGAGAGCAATTCCATGAGAACAATAACTGAAAAAATAAAGAGACATCTTTTCTTGGTTCCAGTCTAGTTTGTCAGTCTTTGAAGCACTGGATCTGCATCTTAGGCAAAGGAAGAAGTCAACAGACCATCCTGAGACCCCTCGATTGTGAAAATAACTTCCACACACAAACTTGATTCAAGGTAGTGCTGCAAATACAGCCTGGAAAAGACTGCAAAGGTACCTCAGAGAAAAGATGCTTTCTCCCTTCATCTCAATGGAGCTTAACGATCATCTCTAGAATATAACAGTTTTAATAAGTTATTTGAGAAATATGATGTGCAAGTCACAAATCTGTATTCACACTTCACTGATACTAAGAAGAATCTTACAGAATTTTACCAACACTCATTTGCACTTAAAATTATCTGCAGCTCCAAACAGTGCAGACTGCAAAGGCAGCTTTCCTGAAATCAAGTACATTCTGTGGAGGTACTGGGGTAACATAACAGTTCAACATAACAGCTTCTGAGAGCGATGTTGCTAAAGATGAACTACCTTAAGAGACTTGTTTGGTCTGGCTTCCAAAACCACATGACATCTGCACAGGATCTGAACTCCTGAATTTTTCCAAGGAGATAAGGGTACCAGTTGGCACTGAACTGTCAGCCTTTCCAATTGGATTTTCTCTTATTTGTTTGTGCCCACTCAGAGTCCCTAAAATATTAAATCAACAAAAAGAGCAATATAGTTTATAAACTTGTTGTCCAATCAGGGAAATGTATGCATTTTGTTTCTTTTCAATTAAGCACATTGGTCTTCTTTATTAGTAGATGTTCAATACGTCAAATGGAAAAGTTTTCTTTTTCTGTTTTGAACAATTATTGATTCATACACTTGATAATCAAGTGAAAAATAAGATGAAATCAATAGGAAACTTCAACAGTATATGTAAGTCTCAAGTGAGTTAACCTAGGTTTGTGCAGGTTTTTGTTGTGAGCAGGACTTCTCAGAACAGGAGAAACTGGGATTCAGTGAAACCAAACAGGAACTTCTGAAGCTAATCTAAACTCTACACCACGAGTCTTGGTTTGGTACAATTATGTCAATCTGCATCTTTACCAAACTGCAGAAATGGTGTCCTCCGTTTCATACTTGGTATAAACAACACAAAACTTACCACTTTTTGCTTATCTTTCACTTTAATTCAGCTTGGCTTAATATGTTTTTTTTTAAGTTAACTAACAGCTGATCAAGCAGGTTTGAAAGTGATTTATCAGGACAGTCAAGCAGAATTCCAGCTCCTATATGCCTGAAATTCTTGAGCATTTAAAATATAAAGTGGGTATGTTTTCCATAAGCTGTTCAAGCACATCTGAGAGTTGAAGAAAGATCTTCTGAAAAAAAACAGCTGAACAAGGAAAGCTGACAGCGTAACTGAGGAGCAGACCCGGTGATCTCTAAGATTTCTAAAAGACTACGTGACTGTTCTTTATGGAAGTGAAATACTTGATTGCATATGGAGAAGAAGGCTGGGAAAAAAAACAAAATATCATCTAGTCTATCTTCACAGGGTATGTTTATTCTCAAAACATCCCTGATTACTACTGTTTAATATGCCCTTAACTTCTAGGAAGTGAGGAACTTTATATAACCTTTTCAGATCAAACTAGGTTTCAGACCTATACTTGAAAACATTTAAAATGTGCCAGTGTGTTGAAGATGCTGAAGTTAGGAAGAGATATGAGAATTGAAATTCTTCTCTAATAAATTCAAGCCTACTGTAGGAAAATTTATCTCTTTTCATATTCCCCTCCCACCATAAAACAATTGTATTTTCTTCTTACTAGCACATAGGATCATAGAATTATAGAATGGTAGAGGTTGGAAGGGACCTCTGCAGATAATCAAGTCCAACCCCCCTAACAGAGCTGGAACACCTCGGGCAGGCCATACAGGAATATACAAAAGTCTCTAGAAGAGACTCCAACAACCTCTCTGGACAGCCTGTTCCAGGCTCTGTCACCCTCATAGGAAAGAAGTTTTTTTGTCATGTTCAGGTAGAACTTCCTGTGTTCCAATTTGTGACCGTTACCTCTTGTCCTATTACAGGGCACAAATGAAAAGAGACTGTCCCCTTCTACTTGACTTCAGATATTTGTAAACATTCATAAGATCCCCTCTCAGACTTCTCCAAGCTAAACAGGCCCAGGGCTCTCAGCCTTTCCTCATAAGAGACGTGTTCCAGTCCCTTTATCATCCTCATAGCCAATGTTGGACTCTCTCCAGTATTTCCCTGTCTCTCTTGAACTGGGGAGACCAGAACTGGACACAGTACTCCAGATGTGGTCTCACCAGGGCAGAGCAGAGAGGGAGGTGAACCTCCCTCAACCTGCTGGCCACACTCTTCTGAATGCACCCCAGGATACCATTGGCCTTGGGCACATGCTGGCTCATGGGCAACTTTCCAGCAGGTCTGCCCCCACCCTGTATTGTTGCATGGTCTTATTCCTCCCCATTTGCAGAGGTCTACATGTGCCCTTGTTGAACTTCATTTGGTTCCCCTTTGCCCAGATCTCACTGGATGGCAGCACAGCCTTCCAGTGTATCAGCCACTCCTCCCAGTTCTATATCATCAGCAAACTTGCTGAGAGGACACTTTGTCCCTTCGTCCCTTCATCAGTGATGCTGAATAAGATTGGAACAGAATAGGGCAGAAGTGACTTTGTTTATTCACTAGAAGTTTGAGCACATAAAACTGTAGTTGTTCAGGGAAGTGTCATGATCAAAACTAAAGCCACCCAGGACAGGGGGTTCAAGAATCACCCTCTTGGATTTAGGATTTTTAATTTACCTATGGCATACTAGAGTCTTCCTTAATTCTAATCCCCCCATTCTTCTTTGAGTAGGAGGCCTGTTGAGACCTGCCAAATCAGGGAGAGATCGACTTGTCCTAGATGACACAACCAGAGCAGCATGTGCAGATAGCACAGAACGTGCTGCAATGAACCACTAACTGCAGCTTACATCTGTTACTAGGAAATACAGACACTGCACTCTTCTTGTTTCTATGCTCTTCCCTTTAAATTGAGGTTTCAATGTTAAATTAGTACATTTACTAAGCAGTATAAAGTAATCAAGCCTTCAAAGGAAACATGGGGGAAAAGGTCTGTAGAGTTTATGGAAGTTTACTTTCTTCCAGTAAATGCTTTGGTTTCCTGCCAAAGATTTAAAAGTCGGCTTTTCAGGAGAGTAAAGAAAAAATTACCATCCTCTAAACCTTGTGCTAGTCAGAGGTTTAGAAAGCTTGGAAATATGCAGCTTCATAACTCACTGATGCTAATGCTGAAGTTGCCATTTGAAACACTGTCAACAGAAAGAGTAAGAGATCACAGACTGAAGAACCAAATACGATAATATACTCTGGGTTTTCTTGATGGGGCTATATTGCTTTGAAAAAGACGAGGGGTTATTTCTGTGAACTTCTGTGTTGGTAGCCAGAAGAATAGTCAAGACACTCTGATATGTTGTGAAGTTGTAAGGTAAACCAGAAGAGCAGAAGCACAAGGAAACATGCAGCTAGCTGTCTTTGGGAGGTCCACAGCCTCTGAGCTGTGGCACCCCAGGGAACTCATTCCCGCCCTTCCTGAGGTGCTGTCACTCCACACAAGTTTTATTAGGAAAGTGCTCTGACACAGCTTTCTTAAAATCCACACTGGCATGGAAAGACTGGCACATGCTGCTTAATATAGCGTCTCTTTCATTCAAATGACTATTAATTGCATATGATGACCAAATTTAGTAATCACTTTGTAGAACGCTGACTGAAAAAAGCACAACTCTTATGTCATAAGTAATGCTGACAGCTCCAGATATTTCAGCACTGAATTTGTTACGCTAGGTTGTCTTTACAGCACTACTTCCAGAAATAATTTATTTTAGAAAATCTTAATTTTCATGCTTCTCTCAATAAAAAGATTCTGATGATACATTTATAGAAAGGAGAAAAAAACCAAAACAAACAGAAACAAAACAAAACAAAAACCACACACAGAAAACAACCCCACCACAAAACACATAATACGCAAACTTGAAAATGCCATTCAGCTACTTAAGCAATTCAAAACCAGAGCAAGAGGGGGGGTTTAAGATCTGATTCAGGGTTTTGAATGCTTCAAATGGTATGAATGGTCCATTGCGTTAATGTAGTTAAACACAGTTTGACACCAGCTTCTGTAAACTCAAAATCTAAAAAAATAAAATGTTCTCTTATGCCAGGGTCGAGCTCTTCACTGAAACAGTTTAATATGGCTTTTTCTGACATGTTTAAATACTGACATATTTTGCCACTACATCACTAGAATCGACAGTGGGTTTTGCATAAATTCTCCCAAAGAACATAGTTTATCACAGCTTAGTTTTTAGCAGTGACTTAATTCTTATTACTCTGAGTAAGCTTCATTAAATTAATTGACTTAGCTGGAACCACTCACAGTAGTTAACGTTTGCAGCATTGCAAGAATTAGCTGTACTGGAAGAGTCAAAAACAACACAACTCTTTCTCCCTCTAGTGAAGAAACCCCGTGAGCTATCTGATTTACGATGCATCGATCTAATAAATTATCTGAAAAGACATAACTGGCATAGCTTTGATACTGGCAGTCCACACACATAAAAAATATCAAGAATAACAAAGCTCTTCTGAGCTTTGTTAAAGAAATTATGTGTAGTGGTAACAATTCCGCTTTCTTATCTAAAAAAAGAGCAGGAAAACAGATACATTTCTACCCGGAGCCACTACCTGTACAGAGGAAGGATGGTCTCATGGTTGTCATGCAACTGATTCACTTCTCTATTTCAGACTACCCTTGCAACCTTAGGCAAGTGGCTTCATATTATCAGCCTCAGTTTCCTGAAATCCTACCCATGTGAAAAATAAAACTGGCTTCTGCAAGAATTTTACTGTGTTTGGACATCTTAGACATCACACAGCAACATAACACAACTGCTCAATACACGTACTCCAAATGCACAATTGGATTTCTAAGAGGTCCAAGAAGCTGGTAGCTAAAACATAATAAATAAGAAATAAAAATTTCTTCACTGAGAGTCAGCAGTGTGCCCTTGTGGCCAAGAAGGCAAATGGTCTCCTGAGATGCATTAAAAAGAGGGTGCCCAGCAGGTCAAGGGAGGTTCCTCTCCCCCTCAGCTCACAGAATCACAGAATTGTTGGAGTTGGAAGGGGACCTCTAGAGATCATCTAGTCTAACCCCCCCAAAAAAACAGTTTTGCCTGAAGTACATTACACAGGATAGCATCGAGATGTGTCGGGAATCTCTCCAGAGAAGGAGACTCCACAGCTTCCTTGGGAAGCCTGTTCGAGAGCTTTGTCACCCTCACAGGCAAGAAGCTTCTCCTCCACCACAGCCGAGATGCTTTCGCACTTTCCAAAGGCCCCAGAGGAGCAGCCCGACAGCCCTTTTTTTTTCACTCTGGCCCAGTGAGGCCACCTCTGGAGTAATGTGTCCAGTTCTGGGCTCCCCAGTTCAAGAGAGACAAGGAACTAGTGGAGAAACCAGTGGACACTAAGGATGATTAAGGGACTGGAACATCTCTGCAATGAGGAAAAAGTCTGAGAGACTGGTTGCTGTTAGCCTGGAGATGACAAGAATGAGAGGGGTTCTTCTCAAATACCTAAAGGGCAGGGGGGAAGAGGATGGGGCCAGACTCATTTCAGTGGTGCCCAGCAACAGGACAAGGGGCAATAAGCACAAACTTACCAACCGCTACCATACTGGGATTCTGTAATTACAAATAAACGGGCACTAAACCCTGTCTACTCAAGTTTTGTCTCAGCTGTTTTTAGAAAAACAGACTTAAGAACACTTTATTAAAATAGTTGCTTATTATGAAGGTAAATTTATTAACATTTGGAGCACACACTGTGTCCAGTATGAAGTAGGAAAGAAAACCACAGAAGTGTCAGCCCCTTCACAGACAGAAAGCCAACTTCTCTAAACAAATGTGCTTTCAGGTTTAATTTTAAGTACCCTAAATTCAAACTTCAGATTCTCCACCATATTTTACAGCTTTGACATAACATTTGCATGTGGTTTTAAACAAATATGGACATCATTGCCGTGGATGAGGCGAGACAAACCTTGACATAGCCCAAAGTGGTCTCCCTTCCATTTTGAAGAAACAGGAGACAATCAAGCAAAATTCAGAGAATACCATCTCTGATTCTTCATCAGAGAAATATTCTTGATAATACTCAGTTTCTAAAGAATTGTCATCACAACTTGGTGAAAATACCCTTGCCATCTGCTGCTTTCATTTTGGAGGACCTGTGAGCACCCTCAGTAGGAAAGTACCTTTCTTTGTCTGCCAAAATGTTTTTATCACCTCTGCATATCCCTTTATCTCTCCTTTTCCTTGTACGACAGATTTATGATCTATCTCCTTCTTGGGCAGCACCAGCCTCATTAAAACTGACTCCTGTTGCCTTGTCTGAGTGTGGCTTCAATGGGAAAGCAACATCTGAGTGCACTGGTTGACCTGAAACTTACTCTTTAAATCCAGCCCCATGGCCTGTTGGATTTCTATCAAAAAGGAGATACTTTGAAAGAAGGGAAAGCTTTATCTACACTACTTAATTAGATATCTTTTAATAAAGACATGACCTACTGGCTCTCTTCCCACCTGCAAGCACTATAATTAAAGTCTCTCTAACAGAACAGCAAGCTATTTTTGTTCATTCACCATTTTAAAAAATCTAAAGACAATCCACAAACTTGGGAAGTAAAACCCAAAAATATTCCAACCCTAATAGTTAATATGAAAAACCTGTATTTTACTTCTGAATGCACAGTGAAGCATTTAAATCAGGAAACAACCAACTAACCAAAATAGCAAGTATTTTAGAAGTTCTCAGTGGCACCTTGGTCTTTCTACTCATCAGCAGGAACATCTGTTGTATAGAAGCACTGAAAATGAACAAGTTTTTGTTTGTTTACCCACATGTGGGTACTCTCTAGGTCCTTAGTAGCAAAACCATCCAGACTTTCACAAGTTCTAAATACCTAATGCTTCTTATTTATGTCAATACTACAGAAAAACAAAGCAAACAAGGAGACAAAAAGCAATTATACATATAATTCAATGATGGTCTTAGGAATCAATCTGTGTATGCTGATTTGTTTGATGTAGAGCTTTCAAAACAACTACCATAGAAGAAGGAAAAGGGAAAAAAAAAGCACCTCTGAGCGAAAATGAATTTCACTGAAATAGAGGAAAACACCGCTTTTTAAATTCTGGAGTGTTTCTATTAATGAAAATAAATATATATGAATAAAATCAAGAAAACATCTAAATCAAGTGTTGCAAAAATCAAGTTGCTCCCATTTTGAAAATTATAAAAGAAATCTAACTTCTCAAAATTGATTCAGTTTATCAAATTCAACACATATTTGATAACTCTCTAAGATGCCATTATAAGAGATTAATCTCTTCATAAACACACAAAGTGCAAAGTGAATAAGCAACCATATCCTAAACTTGAGAATCTCTGCTGTTACTTATTGTTGATACGCAAGGGAACTAAACTACATATAAGAGAGTTTCCAACCAGAGGAAAAGTAGCTCATTCTCCAAAGAACAGGAATATAAAGATTAAAAAATGTAACCATAAGCTTACGTTAGTGCAATCCAATAGAGTGTATAAATACAGTGATTACACTTTGTGTTTCTTGCCTTTCCCAGATTAGCCGACTGAGCTAAAACAGAAACTAACATCTCTGGCATAGATGGCCAATAACCTGAAGCTGTCTTTGCAAACAGGCCTTATTCTTACTGTAGTGTTATTTAAGGAGACTAAAAGTCAATGGGTTTCGAAGAAACAGGGTCTGAACTTCTTCATATCCATTTACTGACATTCTTACTGCATGAATGACAATGATGTGATGAAGCCAACCGAAGACGACAAGCCGCGTTACAAAAAGCCGCGGGCAGCTTGGTACACTACCAGCTACTCTCAACACATTTCAGGAAACACATAGCATGAGTCAGGGAGTGAAGTTATTTCTGATGAAGTGCCAGAAGGGAGCATGCCATAGCACACTGCCTCAAAAGGACTCCCCACAAAACCATTGTTCACAGAAGCAGTCAATGTGCCACTTGAAGTAAAACAATTCCTGGTAACTGAAAGACTTCATGGATACCAAGCTTCAACCCTCACATGCAGAAGAATTGTTCAGTCTTTCATCACATTTCTGAACATAAAACCTAACCTTATTGCAATGTACCAGAAGAAAACACTGAATATTTGCTATGGTTGAACAACCCAGAACGGACGGACCCATAAAGACCAGCAACAAAAGGGTCAGAAACTAAACCCAAGTCAAAACCAGAAGCCTTAATGAAAAAGGTAATTATGAAATGTCAACATAGAGACTACAAATTGCCTGTGAGAGAAAGGAAATTATATTTTTCTCTGGCCTTGTAATGCTTCAGCTCAGAATTAGCTGTGTAATGGAAAGCCACACTGCTAAAAAGATGTCGATCATCTTGAGACAGTCGAGAGAAGAGCCATGAGCAAGATCTAGACTCCATACTCTGTGACATTAAATGAAAGGAAGAGCCATCATTCAGTTTGTAAAAGACTGTTACAAATAGTTTAAACTATTCTTAGCAAGCATTCTGTGCAGCTCAAGAGAAATATTATTGTCATTGCCGTAAAGATTACACATTTAGGAAGCATTTCTGCAAAAAAGCAGAACACATAATGTGGTGTGCATCCTTCTAGAGAAGGAGGATAGAGAGATGCCCAGAGATGGGTTACAGGACCTTCTGGTATCCTTTCATGTTTCTTTATGCACCAGAAAGTAAATTTTTTCTGATGCTTAAATGTTATTCAAATGGTAATTTTTGTTTGACTGTATCACATTTTCAGCAATCAGTCTCGGGCAAAAAGGGAAATTTGGAACGTTCAGCAGCACAGATTTTCTTCTCTCTCTCGCTCTCATTCCCCTGTCAAACAAGGGCCCTCATTTTGATGCAATCATACCTACTAATTCTGAAATACACACGTTTCTTTTAACAGCCTGTTCCTTCCAAAACAATAGGTCTTTTAAGTTATGTCCTCACTTCTTCACTCTCCCTGTAATAAATTCCATGTCTCTTACTGCATTTCCCAGCTTTGGTTCATCTTTGGATTTAGTCAGCACAACTCAACAACCTGCTTTTATGACAAATGGTCTTGGTGCAACAGGCCCTGCTAAAAAGACTGCCCCCATCTTTCCTATAGGGCCCATAGTGGCCCTATATTTCCCACAGGACAGTAACACTTCCACTCAGTAGTCGTCAAGGTGAAACTCATCTGTGTGGCTGACCTGTCTGTGAGAAAGTTCAGGTCCTGTGTAACAGCAGGATGCCCACATGCTTCTCTCAGAATAAAGCTTTACACATGGTAAAATGTAAAATACAGGAAAACCAGCACCATTTCAATGGGGCTCCCACTCTGAGAGCAACACAATGCTGGCCTAGGTACAACAGGAAAGTCCACAGTCAATCCCACAAGGTACAGCAGGAACTACCATGTGAAATAAAGATACCAGTTCAGACACTGAATGTTCATTCTGTTTTAGAACAGGAAAGGGAAGGGTTATGACAATTCTTATTTCAGTTTTGGGTTATTCTAGGCAAGTCCAGACTTCCAAATATACCAAATATATCCCGAAAACGATAAAGAAACATATTTGCTGCAAAAATCAAAATTTAATCTGAATCCAAAGTCAAACTTCAGGAAAGCTTACAAATGTTGTGTTATAAAGATAGGATAGTCATTTTTCTTTGTAAAATATATGGTATTATCAACAGCACAGGGCAAAGTAGGTACAGACAATATTACCTACAGAGCAGCTCAGAATTCCATTTTTTTACTGAGCTGCCTCCTGCACTGGAAATGACCCCTTGAAAAGAGAAAAAAAAAATAATTGTGATCTTTCCAAATAACTACAGTTAGAATCCTAAGTAAATGAAAATGTCAAATGTCTTACTTGCCATTATCTATCTTTTCATTCATCGTCTTTTTTGAACACTAGGTTGTCAGGCAGAGGCCCCTGCAGAATTTCAATTGCTGTTAAGAGCAGTGACTTGTGGAAACTCACATCTCGCTGCTTGGTCTGGCCTCCCAGCTATGATTTGCTGTGAGGGGCCATCCTTCATCACCAAGGTTTCCTGCAGTGTGATGAATTAGGACGCGCTAGTGGAATAACTAAACCCTGTCATCATTTAGAACAACCTTGAGAATTCACACACCTGTGCACTGTGATAGGAAGACATGGGTGGAAAGGCAGCCTCATCTTCTGTAGCTACTTGTAAACTCTAAATAATTGTGGTGGGCTGACCCTGGCTGGATGCCAGGTACCCAGCAAATCCACTCTCAGCAAATCCACTCTGTCACTCTCCTCCTCAGCTGGACAGGGGAGAGAGAAAATATAACAATAAGGCTTGGGGGTTCAGATCATTCACCAATTACTGTCAGGAGCAAAAGACTTGACTCAGGGAATTAATTTCATTTATACCAATCAAATCAGAGTAGGGTAATGAGAAAGAAAAAAACCCAGATCCTAAAACACCTTCCCTACATGCATCCCTTCTTCCTGAGCTCGACTTCACTCCTGACTTTCTCTACCTCCTCCCCAGTAGTGACACAGGAGGATGGGGAATGAGGGTTGCAGTCAGTTTATCACATGTTGTCCCTGCTGCTCCTTCCTCCTCATGCTCTTCCCCTGTAGTCACCCAGCTACCAAAAGCTTGCCACACAAACCCAATACAAGAACTTTCATCTTTAGTCTCTATCAGATTAGCCACCGAGACCATGAAGGTGCAGCATTTATTTCCCTGATGAACAATTTATCATTTAGCATGTTCACTAAAGGAGAGTAGCAAATAGTTTAACTCACAAAACGTCCAGGTGATCCACAAGATTCCTTTGTACAATTAATTATTAGTTCTGAAAATACACCTATATCATCACTGACATCAGTCAGTGTTGAGAAACTGTAAAACTTTCTTACAGAGCAAGTAGTCCCAGCTAGAGGACACAAAAGGGACTGCACTGGTATGATTCCAATGTGAATATTTTTATTTCCTAAGCAGTTACATGCACCTTTTAAAGGAATGCGTTATTTTCATGTAGGGGACATATTGCATTGGAAATTTTCTGACACACAATCTATGAAAATGTCTAACCATAGAATATTGTCCCTATACTTAGACACAACACTTTCCTCAACTCTCACATTACCATCCACTGGACTGAAAGAAGGATTCAATGAACATCTCTTAGCACACAACAAGAAGGTGCTGATTCTCTATTCTGTATTCACTATGAAAGTGAATAATAATAGTGTTTGACTTAATTTTTAGTCTTTGAAACTAAATACACTTGAAAACACGCAAGTTTGATAAAACAAGTAAAGCACATTTTACCATAGCTTTCCCATGGCTCTGCTTTTCTTATCCATGTCTTTAATTTCTAGCTTTGAATAGTATTATTTACTGGTTTTTGGTGGCTAATAACACAGAGATGCCATGGCACCATTACTGGCAACATCTTAATATATTTTAACACATCAGTTGCATAACTTTCTGCTGTCAGGATTCTAAAGAGAAAATCTTCCAAGAACAGCAGCAAAACCATGAACGTATTTTTCCATCTCTGAGCCAGTCTCCATGGAGCAGAGAACACCTCTGAGAGAGGCAATGAAAACCACTAATGTCCCTCAAAAATTTTCTTGACAAACTTTGATAAAGAAAGATGAGATATTTATTGGATAGAGGTGTCAAAATACTACTGCTAAGGATGCCAAGAACTCTGATGAAAGGGACCTCAGAAACTACTAAAAACACACAAAGAGGTATCTAAAAGGGGTATTACCAGAAAAGTTAGAAAAGCTTATTAGATTAGAAATTATTATAGGGAAAAAGAACTATAATGAAACCAAACCCAGAATTCTCAGCATTTTACTGTCACATCCCACATCATTAAAAACATAATAATTATAAGCATTGAACATTTAATGAACATAGGCATTATATACAATGGAAGTGAGAATTATGATATAGAGAAATCTGGGTTTTATTTCAAGATGTATTTAGCAAATATAAAGGGGCTGAAGATAACAGCTCATAACTGGAGGGTTCTCAGTAGGCCCACTAATGATCCATGGCATCTACACTGTGTATTTTATATACCTCCAATTGAAGGGACTTTTCACTGCAAAGTGCATTTTTCAAATGATAATGGAGATCAAAACCCAAATCTTCGGCTGGTGTGCTCATCAAGACTCCTGTACTCTTTCTCAAAATTCATGGTTTAAAACCTGTTACCTCTTCAAAATCTCCTGCTTCTCCAAGAAGTGGAACCATACCTATTTCTCCATAAACCTCTCCCGCATCTAAACTCTGCGGCAGGATATGTCCTACTTGAGCTTCTCAACATACTTTGGCAATTGAAAATATCAAGTTCACAAAGTTAAATTTTCATAAATCTGTGTAGAGTAGTCAGCTTTTAGTTTTCTGTGTCAATAAACACCAACTGTAAATATATAATTTCTCACATGCTTGCATAATAATAGCTGCTCAAGTCATCACTGTCATTGATTGTCCAAGCTCATGAATGAAAGCAGAGCAATAGATAGAAAAATGGAGGAAGTAGAAGGTAAGTGACTTGACCAACGCCAGATATGATGGAGTGAAGTGAGTTTGATTCATAACACAGTCAAAATGGAAGTCTGACTTTGCAACTGCCATTGCTGCAATTTGTCAATTAGCCGTAACTTGCTATGCATTAAAGCTCTGCTGGAAGTTCAGTATCTTCACTTATCTTTTTCCTGATCTTTCATTTGTTGGGTAAACTAGAGGGAAGAACAGAAAAATTTACTATAATACTATATACTACTATAAATCAGCTAAAATTAAGTAATTAGGCCAAGTAAAACACTGTCCTGATTTTTCTCATCAACATTATTCTCTCATAGCCCTATCTACTTGATATTATTCTTACTTTAAATTCGCTTCAAATGTAAACCAAATCCTTAAAGGCAAGACGTACTTGAGCTGTCACCTCCACACCCAGTTTTGCAGACTCAGCAAAGCTAAAGAGATCAGTGTGCATTTTGTTTCTATAGGATTTATGCAACTAAACCCCAATACTTCAGAGCTGTTTCTGTGCTCTTCCAAAGCAGAATAATCCCAAATTCTTTTTCTGAGGGAGAGTGAGAAGTATGTTATCGAAGCCACTTAAGGACATCATCATCTTCTACACAAACAGGGTAATTCAACAGAATGACAGGCACGGACTCCATCGCGTCTCTTGTGTGTCCTTTGAGAAAGAAGCAGAGATTGCATTTTCTGTCAAAGATGCTTTATGGGAAGAGTTAAGTGAGGGAGGTGTTAGGCCATTTGGAGGCTTCAGAAAGCAATAGATAGCACATTCAGTCAAAGAAGGAAAACTTGACCCTCCAATGACCCTAATGCTTACTCCAGTCGATGCAATAATGTTTGCCACAATTCACCTGCTCAACCGACAGGCAGAGCAGCAAAAAGATCAGATTTTCTTAATGTCACTCGGGTGATTGGTCTGTCTTGTAATTCCTTTTGACACTAAACCCAACAGATTAAACAGCAGGAAATGACACAGCAGCCAAATTTCAAGCACCTGCTGCCCATTTCAGCTGGCTTGTTGAACCCCTCCAGAATCACGCATCTGCAACGTATGTATTGGCCAAAGAATCACTGCTAGCTGCTCAAGTTCCTCTTTTCCCTTATATGCTACAATGGAGACTTTTGCATTAAAGAAAAAAAATAAAAGGGAAAAAAGCCATCCCCTTACATTTAGCAAAATACAGAACACCCGATACCAGATCTGAAGGCTGGAACCCCTTTGCTGGGAGGCCAGGTTGAGGGAGTTGGGGTTGTTCAACCTGGAGAAGAGAACGCTCTGGGGAGACCTTCTTGTGCCCTTTCAGTACTTCAAGGGGCCTGTCAGAAAGATGGGGACAGACTTTTTAGCAGGTCCTGTTGTGACAGGACAAGGGGTGATGGTTTTAAACTAAAAGCTTTCTCTATTCTCTAGCACACTCACGCAGCACTTTAACGGTGAATGTGCGAAGAGATCTTAGATCCCTTCTCTCTGAAAAACAACCGCTGAGGAACCCCCTCCCAGTTACAAGCAAGGCAGCTAAGTAGTGCCAACTCAGCTTGGGAGTTTTCTGACATATATACTGCTTCATTCCAAAGAAAATGGTATAAAACCACTCATAGTGTTGCTCTGTTTTGCACAGTAGTTAACCTATGAATAAATAATAATTTAACACTCCATAAATCTGTATTTCGAAGTTTGTTAGAAAAAGAACTTTCAGATAACAGGTTAGAAGAGCTCCAGAGGGAATTATAATAATAGACTATAATGAAGGGAGACTAATAATCAGTACCAAGTTATGGTAAATCGGTAACTCCAGGGGAAAACGTGTAATTGAAATGCTGTCTTTACAAAGCTCTTTTTTTTAAAAAACAATTGGATAGAGAAAAGACCTTTATCAGAAACAGGTTTCCTGTTTCTAGTGCTTTTTTTTTTCCCCACTATCTGCTAGATTTAAAATGCAGCTTCCATCTCCAGGTTGCAATCTATAATGCAGTGACTTTCAGCATGGACTTCTCCTTGGGCAGCAGTTCCTGAACGGCAGCTTGAAATCTCATGACTTACATTTTACACCTTATCCAATATCTATTGCATGGGTTTTTTTAATTTATCACCAACTTTTCTAGTGCCTTGGAGCTCCAATCTGAACATCAGAAGCTTCAATACTGCTTAGAGAAGACTGTAAAGAACAGTGGAGATGATGTTTAGTGAAAGAAATATCAAATTCACATTTTTTTTTACTGTTGGATGCTTTCAACTTTCCAGTCTCTCCACACAACCCAAAGTTTTCTGTTGATTTTTGCTCACTAGATGCTTCCTTCTGTCCACCCTAGCATCATAGAGATGATTGTTACCGAGTTCTCCAAAGAGAAAATAAATAAAATAAATAAATGGTAGTGACAGCACAAAAGGCAGTAAAATTTTCATTTCTTCAACTTCATATTCTATGGTCTGTATTAAAAGCATGAGGAAAACATGAGACACAGTTATAAGCCTGAGTGCAATTACACAGAGGAAATGAAAATCTAAAGGTAACACAGGGAAATGCAAAGTTGTATGCATTTTTCCTAGAAAAGACACAACTGAGGGGTGGGAGGGTATGTCCTTCCTTCCTTTGACACAGCAACCAGTTACTCTCCTCAAAACCCTATAGAAAAAGGATCTACTCAAGTAGTCTATGATCAATCAACAAAGAAAGCACCCTAGTGTCACCAGCCTCAAAAAAAATATGCACACAACTATCCATTTGAGTGGCACCATTAAAACTAGTGGTATAGATACATACAAATATACATCTATAAAAATGTTATGAATAAAGAGCCACTCACAGTGCAGAGGATGAAAACTCACAGGGGTGTTCCTGTAGTTTCCGTATGTGGGTATACACGAGGGAAGGTGTCTCTTACTTAAATGCTTGCTGACACTGAAAATGTAGCACAAACATTTCTATGTGCTTTTGGAAATGCATTTCATCCCTTCTGATTATTTTCAAATGAAGCAAATGGCAAGAATTAAATTAAACGACATCAGAGCCATAGAAACACTTCCTCCTGGTGATCCTTCATAAGAAAAGCTTGCCACCTGAGAGACCATTCATCCCTGTATGAGGTAGGCAGAGGAAACAACCTAACACTTTATTGCAAATGTGGTTGTTTACAAATATTTGCTTTCCCAGGCTGACAAGCTAAAATACAGATGTTGTAAAATGACAACTGCTGCCTAATTTCAGGCTTAGTTTTAGAAATTAAGCTACATGGGTTTTCAGTCACTGTTGGGGTTTTTTAGGGCTATGTATTTAGAACTACATACATCTGCTTTACACCATTATGGGTACATGAGACAAACAACAGTATCAAGTTAGGGGATTTTTACTTGATTTAATTTACTGCTAATCAACACAAACTTTTGATCATCAAGTCAGGTACGGGGCGGCTGGGGAAACCCCACAATCCAGCACTTTAGGAGACATTCTTCCTTCCCCTTCCCCAGGTTCACCTTAATTCAAGCACATCCTCCAAGACTTAAGCTTGCCTTGTGTTCACTGCAGGTTACTAAATCCATTCCAGTTCTATGGGGAGCTGTTAGGCAGCACAGGATCATGTCAGAGTCATGGTTTCTCACAATGGTTTCTCCCAAATACTCTTTGCTTCTTCCCATTTTTCCTCTCCCATGCTTTGCTTCTTCCCTTTTTTCCTCTCCCATGCTTTGCTTCTTTAGGTTTCCCTGCAGCTCTGTTTCTTAGTGTCCCTGGGTCACCCATGAGCCACAGGCCTTCAAGGCTCTTCCTGCCCAGCATGGTGCCTCCTTCCAAACACGTGTCTCCAGAGAGGTGCTTCCACCCCCTCAGCTCCCTGTTTCTTTCTTAAATACATTCTTGCAGACCCACAGATATGATTGTGATTACTTTTACGCCACCAGTAAACTTCACCCCCAAAAAAATTAAACTCCTCTTTAGTAGAGTAGTAGGACAAAAGTTTTTCTCTACTTTATGGTTCCTAAGATGGCAGAATTAATTTACCTGTATTTCTGCAACATTTACTTATATCAGCAAGAAAACCTGTGTGCTGTTACCTCTCTAATGCACCAACAAGAATGATGAAGGACTGGTAAAATGACCATGTCCAATCTCTTGTGACGCTTTGTACTGAAGAACCACAGAAAAATATTTCAACATGTTGTACTGGGATTTACTGAAATGGGTGCAGAATAGATTTTTACAAGCAAAACCAGAGTGGTGACAGAAAGACACTTTCCAGAGCTATGGGGAACCCAAAGTCCATATGTACTAGCAAAAAGATTGAGAGAATGGAATATGATCCCACACTAGTTTCCACTCAGTAGGGTTATTGCCGATTTAGAACAGAATCTAAATCCAAATTTACAAAGAAAAATGTTTTCCAGACATTCAAAACTATTTGTTTGTTGCAAGTTATTGCTTCAAGACACTTCTGTACCTAGATATTTCCAGGAGCTTGGGGACTGCAGGGGGTGGGAATTGATATAAATGCATATTGAGTGCTGGTATGTGTCTGTTCTAATCAAAAATGTGCATTTGTAATCACAGACCCATGAAGATACTTATGGATTTTATAGCCAGCAACATCTTTACTTGCTTCCATCAGTCTCAGGATACCAGCTGAACTCTGACCCATACTCTATGTGCTATTCAAATCCATTCCTAATAAATAGTTGTCAGGCTTTACAAATGGAATTGGAGAAGAGGGGACCTGTCTTGAATCAGGCACACGCGCTTCCCGTTGCGTTTGCCAAGAGCTTCTGAAATGGCTTTGGCTAACTGAAATAACAGCTAGGAATCTACTTGACATTTCACTTATTTATCAAGGTTTGTAACCTTGCTACAAATGTTTCATTCCTTAGATTATCTTGTATGCTGGGATGCAGTTCATGAAAAATTTATCTTCCCTGTTGCATCCAATATTTGGAGGTTATACCACCTGGAATCTATTTATTCAAAGACACCTGGTGCTGTCTCTCTTTTCAGCCTGTAACACAGCTTAGATTTGCCACCACCATGAATCATCATTTCTGGGCTACAGAGGAGCCTGTTCAGTTATTTCCCAGTATGTAACATACCAAATATTGCAGAAAATAATTGAAAATTCACAGCAACTATGAACTCCCAGTGCCACTCTACTGGAGTTTCTCTACCAATTTGAACAGGACTTTGTTTTTATATTGTATTTTGCTTTTATATTGTATTTCTTATGACAGTTTCATAAATGCCAGCAGTGGTGAAAAGGACTATGCACCTCCAGTATCAGAAGCCAAAATTTTGCTACCACTGACCATCTTTCTTGGTTTGCTTTCTATTTAGCTTCATTGGTTCCCAAACACTTCCTCATCAGTGTACTTTCAGAATAAATCACAAGCCCCAAAATCAGAGTTGGGTTTTCTTCTAAAATTACATGACAGGATGTACTTAAAACCTTGTGCACCTTAATGGGAGTCTTAGTTTGGCAGCTCATATAAACTCCTTCTGCTGAGACCTGAACATCAAAAGAAACAATTTAAATGGGCTCATAGAAGATTCTTAACATGAATGGAATCATCACTTGAAAGACAAATATCATAAAAATTGCAAACCACAGCGAGCTGAATATAATGTACATAATTAGAAGCAACACTAATCCATTTATCATCTAGTGATTCATCTTTGCCCTTCATTGTATTACAATGGAAAATAACCTGTGATCCTTTTCCAGCACTCCAGCATTGTCAAGTCCATGCTACAATATTTTATCAGTCCAGTTTTGCCTAGCCAATGTTTTTTTCAGATCACTGACTAAAAGAATTTTATTTCAGAACTACCAAATATTTCCTATAAAGTAACAGTCTGGGGAACAAAAATACCCTCACACTGCTACTGCCCTAAAATAAATCTTTTTCATGCTATTTTTGGAAGCATTCTCTCTGTAATTTGCTTCTATTTATTATGCTGTCTCTCTGCTATTGGTTTGTCTGGAAAAGAAATTTTAAATCCTGACAACTCCGTCCTGGTTCTTCACAAAGAATTAGCAAAATGTAATAGATACATCTTCATCGTCCATCTTGCAGCATTTACAGGATTTTTTGTCTCAGAATATTCCCTTAAGGGTTTGAGGAGGTAGGGTGTCTCCTCCTCCCCTTGGAATGCCTAAGGGTGTCTCCAAAGTACTTTGTGAGAACATTTCAAGGTTAGTTGTTTGGGTCTAGCCCTCTCAAAATACCCCTGCTCTCATTTATCCTGTACTGTTGTATCTCTTAGTAAACAAAAATCGTTAGTGGTAATCAGGATTCTGGCAGAACATGCACTACCCACACAGATCTCCGACAGCGACCTACAATACCATCAAACTCCAAAGGAAAGGGTAGACATTAGGAGGAATTTCTTCACCATGAGGGTGCTGAGACACTGGAACAGACTGCTCAGAGAGGTGGTGGAGGCCCCCTCCTTGGCAGCTTTTAAGACCAGGCTGGATGGGGCTCTNCCATTGGCAGGGGGGCTGAAACTGGATGATCTTTATAAGGTCCCTTCCAACCCTGACAATTCTATGATTCTATGCTTCTATGTCAGATCGAAAGACTCTATTGGAGCGTTCATGAAAAGTGCTGCATTTCCTTCCCACAAAGCAGTGAAAAAGACTCCCAGAATTACCAATTTCCTGAAGTTTCTACTCAGAGTCATATAATGCCGCATTAATTCCTCATCTGCCTAAACCTTAAAAAAGAAACACAATTAGGAGGCAAACCCCCTCCAGAAGAGCCGAGCGAATATATTTCCTTGCTATTCAAACACCTACTGTGTGTTTCTAAAAAAAAGTGGCAGGATAATTCTCAGTGTAGCGCTTCTTCCTCAGGATTTCTGTTTCCTGTAAAGAGCTACAAAGAAGTAATAACGCTAATGAAAATGCCAGCGATTATTTTTTTTCCTCCTTTTTCTTTTTTTCAGAGGGTAAAATGGTTGGAGATATTTACCTACCTGGCAAGCAGTCACAAAATATTTTACATCCTGACAGACCTCAAAGCACTTCACAACTCTATAATAATAGAATCATTCCATTTACTGCTGAACTGCAGCCAACTCTGAGACAGAACACAGCGGTGGCTTAACAGCACAGATGAACACTGTCAGCCCTTTAGAAGAGTTGGTAGATGTAAATATCTTATCCATTTAAAACCCGCAGGGTGCTTTGAGACAGACAGAGTAGAATTAGCCAAACTTCTAAACAGCAGATAAAGCAGAAATAATCTCCTGTTCTTTGGAGGTGTATTCCGTTGTTGGTCTGGTTTGGTTTTTTAACTGTAGAATCACTAGAAAATATTACTAGGGATATAAAAAAGCAGATGCATCCTTATTCCAGATGAATACTAGATTTGATCTGGGTTTAGACAAAATTAATTCCATCCACACAACTCATAGTAGGTTTCCCTTTGATAGCCTGCAGTTAAATCCAGATCCATACTGGACAAAACGTACCAAATTTGTTTTCATCCCAGCTTAAAAATATTGTACTTCTTAACATCCTTCAGTGAAGCTTAAGTGACATACACTCTTGGTGTTTAAACATAGAGGGCTCAATCTGTTGCTTAAACAAAAACACCTAATGCTATTTGACATACTGCAGGATTACGTGAGACGTTGTCAGGAGCCTGGCAGATCGAACAGGATCTACGGGAGGCTCATGCCCGTCTGGAAAGGCAGCTGGAGGCTAGATTTAGGCAACTAAATCAAGCTTCCACTACAAACTCTCAAAAAGCAGCAAGCTGGTGCTACATACACTGCTTTTCAATAACAATTTCTGCCCAGCTCATCCAGTGAAACAAATAAATAGAAATTATTATGAAAGAGCCAACTTTTTTTTTCTTTTTTTATTCAGAAGAGAAGGAATTCCTACAAGCGTATCTGTTAAAAAATTACAGCTTCACTGGCAAAGTTCTGGTTAAAAAAGGCGCCCTTGACAAATTGTCCTTAGAATCTTTCTTTGCATTACAATTAGCCAGACACAGTTTTATAATTAGTAGGGACAGATTAATACCGTCCCGATACTTGTCATGTGACAGACGTTTACAGGCATTAGCTGGTAAACTAATCTGGTGTCACTGCTCAGAACTGAGCGTGGCCAGACTGAAGATGTCTTTGGCTGTAGCCACGAGGACTAAAATAACAATTTAACTCCGCTGGAAAGACATCTGAAGATGGATTATAATTAACACAACAAATATAATAAATATTCTCTTTTTGTGTGTGACAGTTTAAGAGTTAAATGCTGCTAATCTGAAGACAATAAATACTAGAGAAGTATGAGCAGTACATTGCTCAGCCATGCAGCCTGTGTCCTTAGATTAAATATGGTGCAAAGGATGAAAAATAGTTTGTTGAATATGCTACATAAGCTTCATTTTTTCTTTTTCTTTTTTTAAAAAATTATTTATTTATTTACATTTTTAGCCTGCTTTTCAAGATCTCAGAAGAGCTAGTGTGTCTGAATCATTGAAAACCCTTTTTCTCATATTTCATCTTCTCCATTCCCTCCCTTTTGCCTGATTTCAGCGGGTTATGTCCTGAATCCTATCAGACTGGTAAGAAGGTCAAGGGATCTGCTACCAGCTCCTAGTTAAATATGCATAAGAAAACAGTGGTACAGAAATACCAGATGACACAGTAAGAAATTGTTCTCACAGACTTGCTATACTGTGCATCATAGGTACTCTATCTGTAAAAACTCTTTTTTAGTACATTGCACTTAAGATACAACATTTTTTTTAATGGACAGAGTCAGTATGAGGTGCTTTCATACTTCTTCACTGTGCTAGAATAATTCTAATATTTGAACTTCGAGAGATGAGAATCTAGATTTAGTAATAAACTACCTTTAAAATGGATACATGGATTGGATAAAAAACTATAAAGATGGAGATACCTTCAATCAACAAGTATGGTAAAATATGAACATAGCCATCAATCTTCAGGAAAACTACCTTAAAATTGTGGTTTGTTTTTGTAGTTTTGTTTGCTTTTACTTTTACGGAAAAGTCCTACAACAACTCATTTTCCTCCCATGTTAATACATTGCAGTTGTAAAAGAAACTTTTGAAAAGGCTCAGTAAAAGTTATATATGTATTTAACAAATAAGCATTGCTTGGTGGGACAATAAACCTCTCCACCCTGGGTAGAACTGCATCTGTATCTGTACTTTTATCTCCTGCACAAACACAGGGAAACACAGTAACTGTACAGATGTCCTGACCCAATTCTAGAAGGCCTTTCCTTGCAGATCAAGCAGTTGGCCTTTTTTTTTGGCTTGCCTTTTTTTTGTTGTTGGTTGGTTGGTTGTTGTTTGTTTGGGTTTTTTTTGGTGGGGGTTTGTTGATTGTTTTTTTTGTTGCTTACTGAAGTTTAGCATGTTAACACAAATTCACTGATAATATTTTTTCTTTAGAAACTTATTCTTTCTCCCTAGAAATATTGTATGGCCTGTTAGATATTTGCTCTACAGACAATTTATGCTGTACTGTTCTTTCTTATAAAGGAATTGAATGTTGTGGGTTTTTTATTATTATTAATCTGCAAAGTCATTCCTTCCCTCTCTATAGAATTAATGCAGGAAAGAAAGCACTACTTCAGGTGTAACTGTTTTCAAGGTCTAAAAGTGCATTCCAGAATTAGAACAATATACTTAGAATCACAGAATTGTTTGGGTTGGAAGAGAACTTCCAAACCAACTATACCATGTCCCTCAGCACCACATTTCCAGGTCTTTGAAACCCTTCCAGGGATGGGGATTCCACCACTGCCCTGGGCAGCCTGGGCCAGGACTCGACAGCCCTTGCGGGTTAGAATTTTTTCCTCATGTTCAACATAAACCTCCCCTGAACTTGAGGTCACCCCTGAGCTTCCTTTTCTCCAGGCTGAACACTCCCAGGTTCTTCACAAGACTTGTGCTCTAGACCCTTCCCCAACTTCACTGTCCTTCTCTGGACAAGCTCCAGACCCTCAGTGTCCTTCTGGTAGTGAAAAGACCAAAACTCAATGTGGGATTCGAGATGTGGTTTCCCCAGTGCCCAGTCCAGGGAGATGATCACTGACCTAGTCCTGCTGGCCAAAAACTTGATTTTTTTTTTCACTTTCTTCTTTGATGTTTGAAGATCTTAAAGCCACAGTGACTTAATACATTATGCAAGAATTTACATAAAGTATATGAGTCCAAACTCAGTACTTTTAGTAAAGGCTAAAAAAAGGCTGTTTAAGACACTGTCTGGCACAGTTCTTTCTACACTGAGCCACCACTGGCTCTGTAATCATTGATCTTGTTAACTGGGTGTGCAACCAAAGTAACTACAAATTTAATTGAGCTGCACCAGCCAACCACTATGAGTTACATTTTAACAACACTTCACCATCGATCTTTTGGCATCAGTAAATAACTGGCAACACTTACAATGACAGAAACTGTGATTTTCCTGGTCGAACTCAGACAATGTAAGCTACAAATTCTAATACCAAATGCAAACCAATACAACAGATATATAAATATTGTGCAGAAACAGAGACGTGATTTTAATTTGAATCAGATTCAAAATTTTGAATGGCTGTGCATAGCACAAATTTGCTACAGGCGAGGACGTGTGTCTGTGTGTTATTTAAACCAATAATGTAAGTCCACAACAGAGTCAGACTCAGTGAAAGCCTAAAAGTTAAATTTAATTCTAATTCAACCCTCAAAATAACAGTGCAAATTCTCTAATGAAGTAAGATAGCTTTAAAAGAATATAACGAACATGCAGAATGCTCTAAGCTATCAATCAACTGTTTACTTCTTGGTTTCCTCATTTGTATGGAACAAGCAACTGCAACCATCTGGTGATTGCAGTGCTGCTTCAGCAGAAAAGCCAGAGGGATGAAGAATACTTCAGTCAGGCTTGAGGTGCACCAAAAGGGTTCCAAAAAACTCACATTTATATACTCTGGACTTGGTCTGCAGATAAAGGTCTTCAGGGTTGTCAAGTGACAGCTTCCACCAGCACAAAAGTTACCATAAAAGAAAGGAAGAGCAATGACAGACAAACTGAACCTAACGGAAGTGAGAAAACCGTAACGCTTACACATCTGTGGCTGTGACTGAATGAAGCATCACTCATTGAGAGTGGGCACAAACATGGGCCACCTCCTTTCCCAAGCAGCCTGTTCTTTGCACTCCACTTTTTAAAGAATGTAAACAGAGGGGTTTCTTCTTTTTCAATCTTGGACAAACCACTATGGAAAGACCTCTGATGTATGACATTTAGCAGATCCATCTTTGCTTCTACCTTCCTGAATTAGCTAAAACTTTAAAAACTTTTAATTCTTTGCTACTGCTGAATTCAAGCACCTTTTCAACAGATTTCATTATAGAGTCGCAGAATCCGACAATGGTTTGGATTGGAAAGAAGTTCCAACCCTGCAGTCGTGGGCAGGGACACCTCCCATTAGACCAGGTTGCATAGGGTCCCATCCAATATGGTCTTGAGCACATCCATATCTTCCCCAAAGTTAGATGAAGTATGCTCAACATGAGCAAGGCAGAACATGACATCTTGACCTTATAGGATCCTACTCTCCTACAAAGCCCACAGTATTTCACAGGAAATATCAAAGGTGATATCCATAATACACAGTGTCAGAACTTAAAAATATCCTTTCTCTCTTGGAAAATTCCAACAATTCAACAGCCCTCAAAAGAGTTATCAATGGAGAACAAAATCAGCTGTAGATATTTGCCCCATGCAGGCCTTTTAAAATGCATTCTGAAGTGAATTATCATGATATGAAATTTTAATTTCTACAACTGTAAAACAATTCACCCCCACATACCAATGGGCGCTCTGAGGATTCCTTCAGTTTTGCTTATCAGCCTCTGCAAATAGAAGTACAGAAAATTTCTAACACTAACATGGAACAGTTTTTCCCTTTCATATACCTACTTCTGTGGTGACCATATGGTTACAATCATATTCTTTCAATCACTTTTCACTCTCCACTGTTTGCATATGTTATTGAAGAGCTGCCATACATCACCCCTGAGGAATAGCTATGCTTCAGGTTTAGATAATGGGCTTGTTGTAGCATAATAATTTTTAACAGTTATTTACCTTATCAGCAAAGTCCTTAAAGACTGACTTCTGACATACAAGACATTTACACGGTATCAGCTTGTTAAAATCCATTTCTAATATTCATCTCTTTGGTTTCATCATTTTATTTAATCTGACTTGGACATCAAGAAAAAAGGAAGTTAATAAAATGTGATGCTCCCAGGATGTTGCCTGTATGGAACAGCAGTCCAATGCTCCACAGGCTTCACTTCTTTCCAAACCCACTGTGGCTGAACCCCCAGAGGACTGTACAACCATTTATATTTGCCTATAGTTTGTCTACCAAGAACTTCTCCTGAACTTCTAAACTCATCAACAGATACACTCTGAAGCTGGTCCGAGCCATTCAGATGTATTCAATGAGAGCACCCAGCAGAAGAGCTGGTTTTGCTCATGTTTGCAGCCTTCCTTTTGCAGTTATCCTAGACAAGACCAAATGACTGAAGGGAAAATGAAGAAAAATCCTCTTTCTTCCAGAAAAGTAGAGCTAGACAGAGAACACGATTTTGCATATCAAGGAGCCAGGGGTTAGAGGAAAAGAGGAAAGCACAAAAAAGAATTATACCCGAGAATGCAGAGGTCAGTGGATCCAGCTTCTTGCTGCCAAGCAACCACAGTCATAATGCTCAAAAGCTGTCAAGTATTGTGTCAAGAATTCTCCCTGCACTTTGCTAGCTCCAGAATTCCTCCTTTAAATATTCCACCTAAATGTATTCATGCTTAATTTCTCCATTTCTTTATCTAGCAGCACTGTGCTTTAATGGTTTTCTTCCTGCTCTGGCTCTTGCATCCTTATGAATTTAGAGAAAAAACAGTCATTCCCCTCTTGCTTCTCATTTTTCTACCTTAAATACCTCATCCTCTTCCAGACCACCCTCGTAATGGAAGCCACTATTCCTCCAGATATTGCAGATATTCTACATTTATGTTATTCTATGTTTAATTTGAAAGCAACACATGAATATGGAACAGACAGAAGAGACAATACTATAAACATACTACTGAATTGAGATTTCCCTTACCCCCACTGGAAATTTCACCTTCGCTGCTTAATATATTTTAAAATTCAATTTCCCTTTGGTGATCCTGTAACCACCTAAGTCGTGCTCCATGAAGTGAGAATTTTCAGAATTGCTGCCCTGTTTATAAATAATGATATCAGAGGAGAAAAAAGGACTAACAAAGCAAAGGAAAAAAAAAAAAAAAACCCAAACCATCAAATATTAATAAATCAGACCTTTTTAAGAAAACATAGCCATAAGGAAGCATTATAAGAACACTGATTTCTTGACAAGAGTGGCTGGACTTCACTGGATATCAATCAATATATCCATACTTCAGGCTGTAATGTTATCTTTGCCTACATCAGCAATAAGTGAATAATGAGCTCATAAATGAAGAAGAAATATTGAACAACAATTATGTGGCAGAGCTCATATTCAAAAGATGAGTGAGTATGAATGGTGGAAAAGAATCCCTAAACCATGGCTCTTTTAAATCCCCCTATAAAAATTGTATGGAACCATGAAGTAAAGGTTTTATACAGCAAAGCTATGAAAGTTGGTCAGTGACTATAACCTGCAGGCAGTTTAGGTTGCAAGAGGAAAAGAGCACATGATCTGGGATTTAGGAAGAGCAGTGGCAATCACCAGGCTGCTGCTCTGCAGGTCTCTTTTCGATAAAGGAAAGTATTTTTATCGGATTTTTAGACGTTTCTGTGCACTGCATTTTTGGGTAGTAAGCATCTCCCTAATGGACAGACACTTGAATAAGGAGATCACCAGAGCAGCGTATCACCAACAGCACAAAGTTCATTTTGTATAATTAAAAAAAAAAATAAAATCCTTGATCTCAACCACAATTACACACCTCTGACACAAGTGGGTTGGGAAAGCATGAAGCCATGCAGGGCTCCTTTAAAATGCAGGTCCTTTAAAAAAAATAAAAATAAAGTATCCCCTTTAAAGGACAAAGCAGATCTATTCCAAGGCGAATAATGCCATTGTGATGATGGCAGAGAACACTTATCAGCTGTCACAGAAAATCCTTTCTCAGATTGATTAATAGTATAGGGTTTTATGATCCCTCTACTTCATAATTTCATTGCTGTGCGAACAGCATTAAGTCAAGTTTTACACAGAAAATCTGAGTGGCAACAGCAGATGAAAAGTGAACACAGATTTAAATCCACCCTGACAAGCATTTAGATAGAATCTAAATCTAATTCTGCAGAGGCCTGCCACCCTTCAAGCGCATCTGCTCTTTCCACACCTCACCTGTATTGCCATGACAAAGCAGTCATGGGAGAGACAGCAAGGAACAGGGTGGAGGAAGCCATTGGGAAGCTGCCAGATCCCTGACATTACATCAGCAGTTTTCCTCTGAACCAACACGAGGTCTTTAATAGGTTCCAGTTTCACTTGGAGAAGAGAACATGTCATGAGTTTTTCTGTTATTGAGTCTTTAAAGCAAAAGACAAAGTGGGGTGATCAAAGAAGGGTGCTAGTGATCTGGAACTGAAAGTGGGGGGACCACACTTCCTTGACCTGTAAAATGACACAAAGTGTGCTCCCCTTAAAACCAATGGACATGAGCTGTCAGCAGCTCCATTTTGCCATCTTATCCACCCCCATGGTCCTCCAGCTGTAGTATTTCTTTTCAGAGTCACAAATAATGCGTGAAACATAACACTTCAGACATGACAAACCTTAAATGACCACATCTGGAGTACTGCACCCAGCTCTGGAGCCCTCAACACAGGAAGGACATGTACCTGTTGAAGCAGGTCCAGAGGAGGGCTGAAACCCCTCTTCTGTGAGGACAGGCTCAGAGAGTTGGGGTTGCTCAACCTAGAGAGGAGAAAGATTAGGGGAGATCTTCTTGGGGGCTTTCCAGTATCTGAAGGCGGCCTTCAAAGAAGGTGGGGGGAGAGGGAGGGATGGGGACATTTTACAAGGGTTTATAGTGATAGGACAAGGCCTATAGGCCTATTGTCCTAGTGATAGGACAATAGCCTCAAACTGGAAGATTTAGATTAGACATTAGGAAGAAGTTCTTTATTTCAGGGGTGGTCAGACACTGGCACAGGTTGCCCAGGGAAGCTGTGGATGCTCCACCACTGGATGTGCTCAAGACCAGGTTGGATGGAGATTTGTGCAACCCAGTGCCAATGCACACATTCCTGCCCATTGCAGGGGGGTTGGAACAAGACAGTCTTTAAGGTTCCTTTCAACAGAAACCACTTCTATAATTCTAAATACTAACCACAACCTCTGCAGCAGAAGATTTTTTGGGGGGACTTAGTATAGAGGTTTACTCCATGTCATTAATGATTAGTTCAACTCTAAAAATGGAAAATTAATTTCTTACATAAACCTCTACCATTCATCAAGTCCTGTATATCTGCAAGCATTACTCTTTAATCATATTTTTACAAAATATAATAAAACAAGTACATACTTAAAAAGAAATTAAAACTATTATTTGGATAGTATTTTGTTAGGATTTCTCAGTTGATTAAGTAACATTTCTCACAAATGTTACAGTTTCTACAAAATACACAGTCTTCTCTCCTTTCTGTTTGAAGAGATGGCACACCACTGCCCTGTTTGTAAAACAAATGCATCAGGTACTGCAAAGTCTCTTGATTTGAAGATTTCACTATTGCTTCTAACAACTGAACCACAAGATCAGTTCTTTTTACAGATGTGTTTTTTCCAGCTGCTACACTGAGAGAGTGCTTCAAGAAACAGACACTTCTTCAGGTAACCTGCGGCTAACCACTCTGCCAAAGGGGTGCAATTTGCCACCAAATTGAGCTTCTGTCCACTTACACCAAGCTCTCACTTTATGGAAGTGAGAATTCTGCCAGACATTAGGTATTAGAAAATCATAAAGCACATTTTAAAACCTGCATTTGCCATGGTATGTTCTGAAAGGCTTTGTTCAGTTCCATTTTTAAGGAGCCCAGGACATCAGTCCCACTATATTTCATCTTTCCTTGGGGATATTAGTTTGGTGGCATCAAAATACTTTTCACCACCAGGACTTAAGTCTTATTTTCTTCATTGTTAATAGAATTACTATGATTAATATGAATAGAATGTAGGAGCCACTCCCCCACACATAATTAAGTAGCTTGCATTATCTGATTTTATTTAGTACTCTGGCTTTGTTTTCTATCCCATTTTGTTTTCCTTACTGTTTTTAGCCTGTATTTACAGTTTGTCACAACCAGCCGGGACAAGTATTTGCTGACAGTTTCAAAATCAGTTAGTTTTAACTGACCTTCCGCTGCAGAAGATGATGCATATAAATAAAATTCACACACTGCTTTGGTCAAAAACTCTGCAGAAGGCAATTTCCACTTCAGGGGATAGTTGTGGAACCAACCCTCTGAAACCACCCATGGGTATTGCTTCAACTACATGCAAAGAAGATACAACTGAGTAGCAGGAATTTAATCTAAAGAATCATCACGCGGCTTCTTCCTTCAAAAACTCGTGGCTTGAACTTGGCTATTATTTTTCAATGACACTACAGAAAATTACTTCATTTCTTGCTCTTTTCTGAAAATAGTATTGATCTTCCTATGGAGTTTTAATCAAGGTTTGGGAGCCTGGTCCTTTTAGAATTCATTCTCATTTGCATCATACAGCAAAGCTTTTACAGCACAACAGACAAAACCCAACAGCTTTGAATAGCACAGCTTCTGCCAAGTGAAACTTTTAAATTTTTCCAAGACTAACTGAACATCTAGAGCCACACTGGGCAGTATGTGAATTAACTGAACGACTATACAAAGCAAGAGAGAGAAAAGTCTTTTATAGCTTTGAGAATTCTTCAAGAGATTCGAGACCTCTTTGACAGTTTGAAGAGGTTTATTTTCTACAGAACTGCACTTGTCTTGCTTCACAGTCCTATTTTGCTACTCTTCCTATTTAAAGTAAGGGGGTAAATAATTTATTTTTCATATGCAAAGGAACTAAAACCATGAAAAAACACTCGCTAGCAATATGAACACCATAGGGAAGGTTGAAGGACAAACAGTGTCCTTCTGTATAATATTATGAGACTGGAAGGGACCTCCTGTGCCATATACGCCTGTATATCCTATCACAGTAAACACATCAACAAACTGCATGCTAAGAGGTAAAATATTTATGTGTCTTTCAGGTTTGGATTTCAACATGTCATTCTTTTGAAAAGCTATTCCCTTTAGCCTGCCAGTTAGAAGTGTTCTTTGCTTTGACAGCCTAAACTTATTTAAAGCCAATACATACTCATCAGTAGTTGTGACAGCCTTCTTTGTTAGCCCTCATCAAGTAATTTAGCTACCATTATGCCTTAGCCCTGCTTGGGCTTTTGCTACTTAAAAAATAGCCAAATTCTTTTACATTCTTACTACAACTGAGCTTTCCTTTCCTCTGTTTACTGTCATGACTTAGCTCCAGGAATTTGACAACTGTAGTTAGGTTTTATTGCTCATGATAGTCACAACCATACAATATTCTGTATATGATCTCACCAATCCTCTTACTAGATGTGTCACATTGAGCCAGGTCTTCCTCTCTCAGACCTCCCTAAAAGCTTTAGCACAAATTATTATTTGCTGTGACCCTAGTGTAGGACTTGCATTTTACACTAATGTATTCCATCCCATTTCTGTCTCTCCAGGATGTAAAACCACAAAATTGTTTCTATATATTAGTCTTTCACTGAATATATGGAATTTTTTTTCTAATTTTGTATCATCATCACATCATTAGCACACTGCCTAGCATGTTTTATGACAAAGCTATTAATAATGTCACATATAATTACATTCAAAGATCCATTTTGAGGAGCCCAAATCATAACTTCCTCCTAAATCTATGCTTCCATTTAACAAATTCCAGTCCTTTCTCTCCTTACATTTGTTCTGATCAATATGAATTTAAGTAACTGCTATTCAGCCTGGGGGATCACATGTTATGCCCATCTCTTAAAAAAGCATGTTTGCAAATCACCAAAACAAATGGCAGAACTGCATAATTTCTGATTTAGTGGCTTCTGGAGAACACATCTGTTGATTCTCAGACCTTGGCTTTACCACTGTTTTTAAAAATTAGCATTTTTTCACTAGCCTCTATATGTGACGTTAAAAGTCTTCTATAAGAACACAGTTCTCACTCATACTTCACTAATAACTTTCTACACATGTAAGGTAACCAGTAATTAACTTCACTGACAATTGCTGGTTTTTGATGACCTTCTCTTCAGTGGTCATCCATCTACCCTGTAAGATTCTGTTCCAGCCTGTATTTATACACTTAAATTTACACACATTAAAGCAAGCTATACAAATCTCGCTCAAGAGCTGTCCACTCTTTCCTTTTCATTTTAGAGCTCTTATAAGACATGAAGACCTCAGTCTGAAAGGAACTGTACCTAAGCTACATAATAAAGGCATTTCAGTGAATATACAACTAATCATACTACTAGAAAAATTTCTCATTTCCCTTTAATGCTCCTCCAGGAAAAAAACAGTATCATCAAACCAAGCAACTATTAAAACTGCAGATCATTATAAGATTATATATCACTGATACGTTCCTTTCACCTGACGTTCGACAAATTAAGGAGTGCTGACTCCAAAAAGAAGCCTATTCTCAGAAATAATACTCAAGGAATGATTTGGAACTACATTACTGGCTTTGGCAGAGAGAAATGCACTCAGTGATACACTCCTGCTTGTCAGAAGCAAACCTGCGTCTCCTTTAAATCCTGAAAATGAGATGCACTTCTTTTCCTTCAGCCACTCATCTCCAACTGTGTGATGGAGCACCTTCACAGCAGCAGAAGTGGTCTCACTATGGTCCAATCAGCAGAAAGAAGCTTCTCTCCCTCGGGGAGCAGCAAACCTCCATCAGAGCAGGATGTGGACACATGTCCAGGCTGCCAGCTGTCCAAAGCCTGGGCTGGGGCTCTCAATGGTTAACAGTATTTCCTCCCTGATGTTGCAGCCACTTAGGATTGAGACAGGTGGTGATGGTAAATTTGGGGTGACAGAGGAACACCCTCCCCAGCAGTCACAGGCCAGTGCCTCACATCATTTGGAGAGTGATGACAACCCCAGAGACACCAGTACAGTTAAAGCCTCAGCTTTTTCCTGCTGCTGTTCTACAGCTTGGCTGTTACCAGTTACTGACAGAGTTCTCAAGACTGATATTCCTCCCGGCTCTGCAAAGCTGTTTAATGAGTGATGAAAGTTGATAATAGAAATAATTGTTATGCATACTGCTCCAAAACTGACAGAACAAACACCTACAAGGATCATAATTCTATACTCTTTTCCAGAAAAGAAAAGATACATACAAGCTTACTACTTTCTTCAACTCTGCACAACTATCATCTTCCTTTTAGCATAATAATGGTTGTGTATCCCTATAATTAAAGATAATTATAGACCATAAAATTTGTACAGCAATTAACCAAAACTAAGATGATGCTCCATGCTGCCAAGACAAAGATAGCCATCACTGAATCTTCTCCCTCTCTTTTTCCCTCATTCTATTTCTACTGCCTTTGACATTACAGTACTTCTTCAACTCCAAAAATCCTAAAAAATCCACAAGTTTTAAAATGACATGTTAAAGCTGAGATGATCCATTAGTTTATCCTTAATTTTACAGTGAAATGAGAATATTTTACAATTATACTGTGTTTTACAATTATACTCTAACCAAAGAAGCGCATTTATCCCTAATTCCTTGGATGTGCTTGAATTATGTGCTGAAATAATAAATGCCATAATCCTTACAGATCTGCTCTTAACTAACACCATTGTAGTTACTCTCATTATTAACTTTACATGTCTAATCCCTTTCTGAATACCTAACTTCTGTAATTTCTATAATTATATAGATTATTCAGGTCAGCTATGCACAAAATATAATGGTATTTTTCCTTCCTAATACTATTATTTCTCCATTTAGTTTAACATCCATTACTAACAGTGCACATCTACTGCTTCTGATAATTGAGCTTTTGGAGGGGAATATTTCAGGTAACTTCCTTTGAGGAAAAAAACCCAGCCATCCTACCAAGGCTTTCCATATAATGATGGCACTTCTAAACCAGCTTACTATTTAACAAGAACTCAAAACTCTGTGGAAAGGAATGAAAGAAAATATACTTTACATCTGCAAAGAGATAAAATATATAGCCCAAAGCACCAAAAGAAATGCAAGTGAGAGATTTCAGAAAGCAAGACAAGATGCAAGCACACATAAAGTGTATTGCCATACTAACTCCTCTCTACGTTTGGTGAATGGCACAGAACCAAGTGTTCAGTGCATTTTTTTTTTAGGTAGCTCTAAAATGTAGATTTCATGTACCTTTAGTTGAAAAATAAAAATAGGTATCAGGAGGTAAGGCTAGAAGATCAATAGTTACCATACCTTCTCTTTGTACTGAAGGTTAAAAGCCACAACCTGCAATTGGTATTCTTGTAATCAAACAAGAAAAATACTTCCGCTCTACAACTTAACCATGAATACACAACTGTCCTTTTGAGTTTTAACTTGGAAATACACTTGGTTTGTTTTGGCAGGAAGCATGAAGTGTTTCTCATTTTCTCTAGAGCTGTTTGGCCTAAATGCAAAGGAGTCTTTGGATGCACTGTCATCACAGAAGTGTTTTATTTATATTTTAATTTCCAGCCCCTCTGGGGAGAATGCTACTGGACATTTCATTTCATTTATTCCACTTGCACTGGGAAAGTGCACACTGCTTGTTTTTCTCTCTGTAATTGGCAAAGAAAAAAAGACATGATTTAGTGATTTATCTATTTTGATTAAAGGTTTGCTGAACATCTTTCAAGTAATGGGTCAGTCAGTATTTTCTATTCCTCACATTTGTGGGTTTCTACTCACACCCACCTGACTGCCTCCATAGGTCTCGGGGCATCACGCTCTCTTTGAAACAGTAAGAGCAGGAAGAATTCTGGTTTCAGTTCAGGAATTATTCATCACCAACCCAGGAATCCTTTTTGAAGCAGAATTGTTTCTCTTCTGTTTCTAATTTTCACAACAGTACTTGTTCGATGGGGCAGAAAACCCAGTGTAATGAATTAGCAAGCAGCCTGTGCAAGAAGGAATACTAGTGGTGCAAAAAAAGCAGTGAATTGTTACTCAAAACATTTTTAATGGACTCTTTGTTCAGATGAAGGAAGGAAGAGAAAATGCTAAGTTTTTGCTGAAATGGAACCAGTTTCTCATTTAAATTCTTTTTTTTTTTTTTTGCAAATGAAGGATGAAAAGGGTCACTCATTTCACATTGCAATCTCCTGGACTTCTCAAAAATAAAAACAAATGCAGCTGCAGTCCAAGAAGCATCAGCGGTCATCCAAGAAACTGACAGTCTCTTTTGGGAATGAAAAATGATTGTCAGCATGAGAGACAGTGGGTGAAGAGATAAATCCCTCACTGTTCTTAGTTTGCCTGTCATTATTTACTTCTAAGGTCTGACTAGTTTTGGGAGATGTCAAGGGAGCAGCTGTCAAGACTGAAGGCAACAGGCTTGGGAAAACAACCTAAATACCTGTTTGAATGATTGATCATAACCTGTACCATGCAAACAGGTACATACACAAGGAGACAAAGCAAAAAAGTAGTTGCACTCTCTCAGTTGAAATATTAGCTATAGTATGAACTAGTAATCTAAATTCTGCTGAAAAACAAGTCTTACTGGAAAGCAGTGATTAGCTGACTCTCAGCTCTCTGAAACTATAGAACAAATTGGGAAGAAAAAATTATTTATATTCCTAATGGTTTTGTAGTGGGACCAAAGAGGAGCAAAGCCAGATAATTACTTGAAACATACATATCCAGTCTCCACACTTCTCTACAAATCTTCACCTCATAAATAAAGTATCATTAACTATAAACTTATTTTTTAAAGCTGAAGGAAGCGAGGAACCATGAGAATAATAAACACCACAAAACCACTAATGAAATACATGGGTGAATTGAGAAAGTATTATGATTTTGTACTTCACAAACTGAAAGCAGACTGTGCCTTTTATTCAGAAATCATCTGTGCCTAAGACCATCAGTTAACTGTGGATCTCCTCCTTTAAAGCAGAGCTGAATTCAGTCTACAAACTTACTTGATTTCTGCAGTCTAAAGCTGATCAAGTGCTCTTATGTGTTTTTTTGGCTCCAGTCTCTGGTTTCTGGGATTTTAAACTGATGGTTAATTCAGATAGTCTTTGAAGCCATGCTATACCTGCCTAATCTTGTCTTGGTTTTCAGCACAACACTCTTGAAAGGTCTGTGTCTGACAACTTTTTGCACCACAGAAGAAATTAAAGAGGATTTACTCATTTTCAACCATCACAATTTCTTTTTTCATTACATTGGCAAAACATGAACATTTCAACGATGAAATGGAAAAAAAAGTCTGAAATTAGCTGACATTTCATAGCTTTACATAAAAAGTGAAATTAAGAAACTATAAATTATAAAAATGTACATAAATATTTACTTGTTTCTGTGTCTTAACACCTACCGGTATTTTAATCTCTACTCTTTGCTGTCTCTACCCCTCTCTCTCTAGAAAGGAGGTTGCATCCCTTTCTTTTTCTTGTTTCAAAACATTTTTTGCAGACTACACGACCAGAATGTCAGAATTTTTCACCGTTATGAACACTTGATGTAAAGGTGGTGTAGCTTTGTTGATACAATGCAATGCTTGCTGATTACAACCAAAGATAATAAACTGATTAATAACAAACTAAACTGTTAACAAACTGCTGCCACACAAAAGTATAGCTTGTTATTACCAGAACCTTTCTGAGCTTTTTCAAGGTTTCTTTGCAATAAGCCTGAAACCACCAGGTATTTTCTTTCCTCCAGGAATTACCTTTGAAAGCACAAACATAAAAGTTGCCATGAATGTTTGACCACCTTCCCATGATAATTAACCACATGCTGCCTTTTAAGATACACTTAAGCATTTTGTTTCTGTTTAAGAGTGGGTAGGAAAAATAAATATTGAACAATGTATCCTATCACTACCAAAGCAGTAGTGCTTTCACTTAGTTTCAACAACAGTTTTTGGTATAAATATGAAGGTTCTCTTAAACTGACATGCAACAGATAAACACTTGCTTACAAGCACCAAACAAGGAAAAGAACTTTTTAACGTTCAGGCAGTTTGTCAATGATACAAGCAACAAACAGCAACTCTCATTATGGTTCTAACCATGAAATACTGTCTTCTTTACGGGATTCATGTTGGTAGACTAAGCAATGGCAAATTAAGTAATGCAAAAAACATCATTTAGACTGTATCAGAAATGACAAATGATCTCAGAAAATTCACCTGAATCTTCCCAGGAATTACAATTTATTGGGAAATGTCCTGATTCTTGAGATATTCCTGCTGGCGTGATACTTTCTGCTTCAGGCTCCAGTTTTAAAAGTAATTCTGCCTAGTACTGGAAGCTTTCAGAATGACAAAGTAAAAATAGGTAAGAAATTATTTTAAAAATATTACACCTATTTTTCCTTGTGGGAAATACACAGTTTGGCAGGAAGACTGGGAAATATATTCTCTCCCAAAATCTGGAAACCACTCAAAAAACAGACAATATTGAAACTGTTGGAATTATTTATTTTGCTTATTTTTGTAATTCAACTGCTCTGATTTGTAAATGGTATCTAGCTTTCACTTGTCTAGTTTTCAGATTAATTCTGTGTAATCTTTCAATGAGGCTTTTGCTGATAATACCCTTTTTCATTTTATTCTCCTTGATCTAAAAAGTAACATCCATAAAGTTTGCCAGAATGTTTGTATTCACTAAAAATAGTTGGTCTTGTTAGCTCAGAACCTACACACGAGGCAGCACAGAAGAAAACTCCTCAGAAGGGACAAATAAAGGTTTTATAGCTCTTTCCTTACAGTAGCAGGCAAGCTTTGCATCTGCCCTTTGAAAATCAGGCTCCTGTTTGATGCCTCTGTCTGGAAAAACAGAAGTTCTTCTAAGGGTAAGGCTCTGGAGCCCAGCCAGCCATAACAGGAAAGAAACACTACTCTCAGCAATTCCTTCAATTTTTCATTTAATGAGTAACATTTATCCCTCTTAGTAAAAACCAAACAGAAGGAAAAACTGCAAAGCACTTGTCATACACTATTTCTTCAGAGGCAGATACCATGTTCTACAAAAATTCTTTTGTTACTATTACTTCTGTTACTGTATTTGTCAAGCTTTCATTTGGAGTTTTATTTCTTCTGACTTTTATTTAGGCTTATTCTTGACAGAGGTGCTCTGCATACATCATGAACCAAAAATCCAGAGAGATGGAACATCCAAATCTATTAATCCATATAATGTTCCCACTATTTCTGTACATTTTATGGACGTATTAGTGTGTCACTCTGTCAACACAGCAACAGATACCAATTCCTTCCCTTAAATATTATCAGTTGCTTTTACATGCTGTTTATCAGGGTTCTTTGAACCTATTTGTACCCATGACAGTTCTAAGTGCTCCTGGATTCTCAGCCTCTTACAGTTTCAGAATACAATTTTGGACACTGATTCATTAACTTTGACTTTCACATATACTGCTGCCTTTTTTTTTTTTTTTTATCTAGGAAAGAACATCCCTGTCTCATAATCCATGAGGTTACCTCGATGCAGTTTGTTTAACCAGATATGAAGGCTCTCTTTAATAAAGGGGTTTCAGCATCTGCTCATACATTAAGGTATGCTACATATATGACTGACGATGCATCTCTCTTCCTACGCTGTATACGAGCAAAGACTTGGGGTACTTGCCAGCAGAAGTCAGGACACTGGTGGGATGATATCCTTGATCAGAAACAGAAGTTCCATCTGCAGCCCTTGCTGGTCTTAAACCACCTCCTAGCACTGTAGCACAGTTGCCCATTGGCAGTTGAGCAACAAATACTGAACATCATGGGGGAAAACTCATATAGTCTATCACATTTTCAAAGAAACCCACACGAACATTTTTAAAGGTGTTGTGGTTTATTTAATCTATGTGAAGGAACCACCTTCTACGCTCAGGCATGTGAAAGCACGCCAGAAACAAACCTGGGAAAAGAGAAATCAGCACAAGAAGCATGAAGTCGTTTTGGATGATATCAAGCAAACCACTAGTGTTCGATAAATAATCATCATCTAGGAAGTGTTGCACAAACCAGGAATATAGACAAAATGTCAGTAAAGATAAGGAGCTAACACCTTGCAAAGCATGTCTTATTGCTTCTGTAAATCTGAAATATTTTTCAGGAATGTATTTTTCCTAAAGCAAGTACAAATATCACAGCTCTAACCATCAGAGCTTGTGGTGGCAAGACCTTCTTCCAGTAGCACAACCACAATGTATACTATGAACGAGAAGTAAAGGAGGTGAAGATAAACAGATTTCATTTTGTGTTGCATCATACCCTACATCATGTCTGTAACAACCAGAATTTCATCATGTTAAGTGGTCAACTGCCACTTAATGTCACTGGATAGACTTTTACAGCCTGTTTTATATGTTTATGTGCCTTCTGACTATATGTATTAGAAAGAGAGACCTTTGCATTCTGTTGGCCATTCAGACACCTCTTTATGAAAATGAAGTAGAATTGGGAAAGTCCTGTTCAGAATACCATGAAAGAATTGCTCTGAGATGGAGGAGGAGTTGATGAGATTGAAAGGGAGTCAAATATGGTACCCAGGCTATTTTGTATTGTTCCTTGAAGGACTTTAGGACTTACAAGGACAATAATATCAGGAAAAATAAGGATTGTAAAAATATCACTCTGGCTCACCCAAAATGACTGTCTTCAGATGTCCAGCTCCCACAGTTCAGATCAGGGAGGCAAACCAGATATTCTGTTATCTCTGCACAGTCTATTGAAACAATATATTGCACTTAATTCTTCTGGGGTGAACATCTCATGAAATTTCAGGTATTTCCTATTTTAATGCACATTCGCCTTTCTCTGCATATTAACACAGCACATTCATGGAGATAAAAGCAAGAAGATAAGCTAGAGAAATATATGCTTTATTCATCAACCATAAGCCTTACTCCTTAGCCAACTGTTTTTGATTTACCATGTATTTTTGACTACATCACCTAGTAACAAACCTTCTTCATCAGAATTTATTTTAATATTCCAAATGGAGTTTACAGCAGCTGCTGTTTCTCATAATATGCATTTTTCCTAGCTCTTATTTTCCTAGCCTGATGACTGTGGGAGTCAGCATAAGGAAACCATATGGCCTCTTCAGGTAGAAGTATGTGGTCATGCCCAGAACATGATCAGAAGTAATGTTTCCTCAAGTTACAAGATATATTGCTTTAAAAAATACAAACAAATTTATACTTAACATCTGGACACAGACTACTGCAGCTGAGAATAGGTGAAGAGAGACAGACCTGAGTGGAGAACAGGAGTAAGTATGCATGTGGTGATGGTGATGATAATGGTAAATTAATATTTCAGAACTCTGAAGAGATCTAGAATTCAGTTTAGCGAAGAAAGAAATAACCTTAGTTTTGTTTTAACAAAACAGCATTATCCATCCTTAATTACTCTTTCCTTACATTTTAAGTGTTCCCATTTACAGAACTGTCAGTTCTCTAACAGAACTGGCAGTGAGGACTAGAACGAAAGCGATACATCTTCTCTATGGCATCAGTATTTAGATTATGTAGATGGACAGACAGATAAATCACAGCCCCATATCTTATCTTTGAAGGAAGCAGATCTGCTAGAAAAATAACTGCATGCAGAAAACGTTACCTTATAGTATCATACGAAGCTCATACGTTTATCATCATGTTTATGAGGAAAACATTTGGAATAGTTACCGTGGTCACAACATAGATGCAGAAAGTAGACTGGAAATTATTCACAGGCATAATGTAGTTTCCCAGAGAAGACGACCATGGCTGAAAAGCTGGGTATCTGTTCCTCATGCCCACAGACACAACTTTATATCAATTCTGCCCCTTTGCTCAACTAACCACAAGTGCAGGATACACCTCAGAAGAATCACAAGAGTATCTGTCTTTCATTTTAATAAAGCAGTTTGGGACACTTACCAAGCAGAAGAACTGTAACAGATTGAAACTTCAACAACAGGATTGGCAGGATGCCCATAAGATAGCAGCAACTACAGCAAAGCACCAAGACCACAGTTGGTTTGATAAGGATAACTCAAAACCGGGGAATTTCGAACTGCATATTTGGTACAGCTGAAAAGTGCAACTCTCTTTACACCTCTTTGTTGTACAACCTTCAAACTATTGTAATATTTTCTTTCACAACTCCGCCCCGGGCAGGGCCACAGCAGCTCTGCCAATGAGGCAATAGAAGCAAGCACAGCAGTCTGGGGCTGCACCCAAGGAAACTTGGAGATCACAGGAAACTTGGAAACTTGGAGATCACAATAAAAGCGCTCACAACTAAATACTCCTTCAAGCTTCACTGCAAAGCCAAGGACACTTCAACTGGGCCAAGTTCAAACCTAGAATTCTTGTTCTGGTATTGTAAAGGGCAGTCGCAGAGAGTAAAATTGGATTTACGGAGTAAAAATGGATCTAGTGAATATGGTGCTTTTATTTTTCATCTTCAAAAGGAGGTCCTAATATTTATGTAAATATATTAAAGCTTTGAGGACATTATGAAAAAAGCATGGCATTTGGCAACACTTTATGTATAACTTATAGAATCATTTTGGTTGGAAAGGACTTTTAAGATCGAGTCCAACCGTTAACCCAGCACTGCCAGGACACCACTAAACCATGTCTCTCAGCACCACAGTTCCACAGCTTTGAAACCCCTTGAGGAATGGGGACTCCACCACTGCCCTGGGCAGCCTGGGCCAACCCTTGACAACTCCTGTGGGGAAGAAATTGTTCCTCGTGTCCAACTTAAACCTCCCTGGTGCAACTTGAGGTTGCTTCCTCTTGTCCTATTGCTTTCTCCTTGGAAAGCTTCACCTAACTGATAACTATCAATCATGTCATTCTAAATTTACAACTGGTGATTTGAAGGATACATTCTCATTTCTTTCATGTTTCTGAATATGGTTGTATTTAACATGTGATACATGGTACACATAATACACAGTGCACTAGGCTGCCGAGGATGACAGCATCTAAGAAATGTAAATACTTCTAATTAATAGTATTAAAGTTAATGCAATTTCAACATGCAAATAAATATTGATGTATCTTCAATTGTGTTTAATATACACATATGTTTATGATAACCAGACTGAACTAAATGTGGTCTTGATGTAATTTAATCAAATGCTTCTTTTTATTCTTTCACTTCCTGCTCTGGATGTGTGGAAGGGGCTCAGATATCTAATAATATTGGCTATATTTCTGAGGAAGAACATTAGGGCTTGAAACACTGCAAATCAATTTTTTTATAAGCCCAGTACATCAGCAGACACATCCATGTCTTCTTGCAATCTGACAAGCATGTGGTTTTTGTCAGGAAGCTACAGATGTAGCACTGCCTAATTGAACAGAATCATACAGTGAACGTACTTAAAATACCACATTTTTCATCACCTGAAAGCTTTTCCTATACCCATACACATACCTAGATGCTATCATGGTGAGGATACAAGAGAAAAAAAAAAAAAGGTTTGTGGCCACTAGTTTTGCTGTATTAAGTTTAAAAGGATCCAGTTTAAATGGTGGATGGAGAAAAGCAACCAGAAAAAACCTGTAAATTCTCTCAGCAAGCGGCTGAAAAAATATGTACTTTAAGTGAGTTGCATAAAAGCCTGAGACAAGAGAGTATATTTTCCTTATGAAACAACAAAAATACCAGTAGAACACCTCCAAAAGCTTTACATTTTGCCACTGGTAACTGAGTGCTCCCAGACCAGAACTCAATTGTAAACTCAGAGCATGAGAAATAGAAGATCAAGAGGCAGATTATCAAGATCATCTTTGGTGTCACCCTACAACAAAGTGAAATATTTTTGGAAAAAAACTAACAAACAAAAAAAAACCAACAACAAACTACAGAAAAAACTCCTACACTGAAGCAACACAGCAATAATGTCACGTGGCATTACAGGCACTAAACTGACAGCACACATGTGAGGAGGCAAGACTGGTTCAGATTTAACTATCTCTGTGTAACTAGCAGTGCCATGCTCCAGGAATAATGATCACACCGTAATAAAAAGAGATGATTTTTTTCACAGTTTATACCTTGAAGCACAAAAGAAAAAGCACCTTTCACCATTCATTCCCATACTGTACACGAGATGCCACAATAAATTACATCATGGGCTGAACCTGGAAAATGAGGTGTTCTGCTAGATCACAGGGTAGAAGGGGCATCTTATAATGACTTCAGTGTGGTCGATCTGTGAAGCAAGATCTACTTTCCACAAAGGGTGGGATTTCCTCTTTAAATTTAAACATCTAAAGTATGTTGCTTAAGTCTGAAATAGTCACTGTAGACTTTCCTTACAATTAATGGGAAAATAAATGCCCACACTTCTATGGGACAATTCATTAGACCTGTCTTCCAAACTCACACAGGAAACACCTTCTAGAGAAGTCAGCTTCTGCCCTCTCCTACAGAGGACATGCCACGAGCACATGAGAGACATACCTTGTAGGCAATAAGTATGGAGGAGGCATTCCCACAAGGCCAGCTCCTTTATGAAAAAAGAACAGTGCTGAAGACTCCAGATGACAAAGTAATGGACCTCTGGGCTATAACTGAACAAAATAAAACTAATATAAACTAATACGTTTGTCTTCTCTCTCTGCTGAAAGGGTGAAATTAAGATCTTCGGTAGCTCAAAATTGCCACAGCCAGACCAAAAGCAGAAGAAACAACTAAGACATGCTCCTAAATGAGCAGCAATTTCTGAACATCATGGACAACTAAGTTAAAGTCTTTTGTTCTTCACGCTGGTCTTAGAAAGACCAAAAAAAAAGATAAATCATGGTAGTCAACCAAAAGCCCTCGCACATAATAAGGTCAGTGGGTTTTTGTGTATCACTGAGTGGCTACCAGAAAGAAGCTTCATAAAGACCTTCACTCGAGGCTCTAACAGCACCAAGCTATATGGAAGACTTGCTACGCAGAATGCATGCAGAGGTGTTTGCCTGGGTAGGCACACTGCAAATCCCTCCACTTCAGACAGTAATCGAAACTGATGAAACACCGAAGATATAAAATTACTGATGACACCACCCTTTTTGCTCCCAAGGAAAAAGTTATCCTTGTTACTTCAACCCTACGTCTTAATGATCAGTCCTTGTAATTTAAAATCTTTCTTAGGTCTTCAAATTGAATATTCTTCCTGTAACTCCCACAGTTTCCTCACAAATTTGCTTAAATAGGAAGAATAGTTTCATTCTTAACAATAATCACAGACCAAAAATATAAGCACAACACTATGCACACTTACAAGTAAGCATTGCTACATTAGCAGCAAGGGAACATATTATTATTATTACAAAACGCAGGCCTGAAATTGCAAGGATTCAAAAGCACTTTTATTTCAAATCAGTTTTTAAAGACTATGATCTGGCAAACGTGTTATTAGGGCCTCTTCAGATGAAAGGAGAAAAATGGATTAATGACAAAGAGCCTACTGATTGAAATCTAATTTCTATTATCACAGCTAAATGATAGTTTTGCATGTGAGCTGAAGCAGCGTATTTTGTGATACCCAGTCCCCTAACACATTGTCACTCATTTCTTCCTCCTGGTTAGAGCCCTTTCTTGTAGAATTGAAAATAACAGTGCCTCAAGTAACTATGCGGTATAAAATGCCTTCCAGTTAGCAGCCAGTTCTCTAACAAGAGAAGGAAATTACACAGCAAAAAAAATCCCAACACAAAATTTCTGTTCCCTGAAATAATGGTATTTTGTCAAAACACTGAATTTTCTGAATCGGGAAGAACTCTAACAAATGAAAGACATTAAAGACGGTAGGGAAACAAAAGGAAAATATCAGGAGCTGCTGGGGGTTGGGGTTAATTCACCCCAGGAAGCAAAGCTCCCTGCACAGGAACTTCTCAAAGCACTGAGAGCTCCAGCTCCAACCCTATCTCCCAGACCTTTGGGGTCCCTGCCACAGAGCTACCCCAGGGCTCACCAGTCTCCCTGAGACTTCAGTTTCCAAGGTTGCTGAGCACTCACATGAGGCTGCAGGGAATCACCAACAGGGCACCAGCATTTTGACCTGGGACTACAAGGGCTTCGTAGCTCTTCACACTGGGGGAGTTTAGCACTGAAAAATGCACGTCCAGGAGCACAGCCCCATTTCTACCCTCCAGGCTTTGTGGCAGACAGCTTTTACATGGGAACCACGTGTGATTGGCTTCTCACAGACTGCCAAGGCACCAGTATTACTAAATGTTATCAAGTGGGCTGCTGTGATGAAAGACTGAGGACACCTATTTCAGTTTCTGCCAATTTGCATTTTCTGATGCAAAAAAAGGGTTCTTGAAAAATGTAGATCGGTTCTCAGCAGCATTGCCCTGTTGCTTCCAGAATACCTTTGATTGCTGAATGTGATGAAATTTGTTCAGCCTGAAGAGGAGAAGGCTCCAGGGAGACTTTATTGAAGCCTTTCAGTACTTAAAAGGGTTTATGAGAAAAATGGGGACACACTTTTTAGCAGGGCCTGTTGTGACAGGACAAAGGGTGATGGTTTTAAACTAAAAGAGGGAGATTTAGGCTAGAGAGAAGGAAGAAATTGTTGATGCTGATGGTGGTGAGACCCTGGCCCAGGTTGCTCTGAGAGGTGGTCGATGCCCCATCCCTGGAACCATTCCAGGTGAGGTTGGCTGGGGCTCTGAGCAACCTGCTCGGGTAGCAGATGTCCCTGCTCCCTGAAGGGGAGTTGGTCTAGGTGACCCTGAAAGGTCCCTTCCACCTCAAATCAGTCTATGAAAATCACCCACTGCACATGTGTTTAGCCATCGTGCTAAGTGCTATACTAAGGCACATATGCAATTATACAGGTACTGCGTGTAGCACGTCTTCTACAGAAACAGGGACTAGGAGTCAGTACCTTCCAGAAAGCAGGGAGTAGATCCAGGCATCATAAAATTACAAGGGCTGTAACAGCAGGAAATATAAATGATGGGATGTCACCTACAGAAAGCTGAAGCTTCCTGATCAGCTACAGCAGATAACAACACAGGCACACCAGGCCAAATGCAATCTTAACCCTTAGTCTGGACAACAGGATTGAAAGGACTGATATCTCTCGTCGCTCCCCAGTTGATACACAGCAATTTTAGATCTTATTAGCCTTACATTTTATTCTTTTCTTAGCCTCACTTGCATAGTTTAGACATTTGTTGGGTAGAGATGCTTTGAAGCCTGCATATTCTTGCCTGGCAGGGACAAAAAAGGCCTTGAGATGGTTCATTAAGCCAGAGCATCCCTTATAATAGGGACTCAAGACATCAAGATAAGCACAGAAGAGGACACGAGCGATGAGATAAGCACCTGAAAACTAATTAAACTAACCTTCTTGGAGCATTCTAGGGCCAAAGGATGGATGAGCTAACCCCATGACTATATATGTGCAAAGGAAGCCCAGAGTTCAATAAACAGTGTGAGGAAGACTATAAATGACCACCGGAGGGGGAGAAGACCCTAACCCTAATTTTATTATGCATGCTCAGGCTATATAAATGATTTCTGTGATCTCATTATCATAAGACTGCCCTTTCCAGGAAATCTGATGAATATGTATGCTTTTCGTGTGCACTAGATGGTCTGTTTTGCAGAATCTGCACCCAGTCTCCCACCTCCATGAGGAGTGTTAGAAAGCAAAGGGGTTTAGAAGCTCCAATTTTTGTTTCAGGATGGGTATTAGTCCATTTAGTTTTTATTTCAAATTGATCTCTTCTATCACAAAATCTAGTGCACACATCAAGTAAAAGGATTCATCTTTGCAACTCAGTGACCAAAAAAAATCTATTTTACTCCCCTAACAAGGAAAGATTTTACCTTAAATCATACAATCAATACACTAAAAGTATTTACAAACAACAACAACAAAATATAGAGACATCAATAAGGAATGGCTGGTGATTTACTTTTTCCTCCAGTCTAATCCAGCATGAAGCAGGAAACACCTCTGTCAACATCCTAGATAAAACAAGAATTTTGACACCACCCCTCTGATTTCTTGACTAGAGCACCACTTTTGCATCTTTCCTTTGTCAGTCTTTCAGCAGAGAACACAGACACACTACAGATCCCACTGCATAGCTTGTAGATCCCAATTTGGGAACACCTTCCCTACTTTGCAGTTAAACAGGCAGAATCAAACCACTGTTTCCTGTTTCACAATAGTGCTCTTCTGGGGGAGGGTTAGAAATGAAGAAGTTTATCTAGTGTCAGGTCATACCAGGTAGGCCATGTAGAGTTTTTTTGTAGAGCTTTGCCTATCAATTATCATTAACCTTGACTTGTGTTGCTATGGACTTTCTGAGCAAAGCTTATGAATGCGTAGCAAAGTCTGGCGGAGATTAATGTGCAGAGTAAAACAAGGGGACAAAAATACCATCAGAGAAGTATGACCTCAGACACAATCTGTCATAGTACCTTATCTGCTACAGCAAGGAAAATAAATTAAGAAACATGTTTAACCAATGGTTTCTTTGTTAAAATCAAATCCTAACCTCTGGCTGAACGCCCCATCAATGTTACAGTAAATGTAATACACTTACATGTTGTTCAGCATGCCCGATAGAACAGCAGCCTGTTTCCTTTCTGCATGAATAAATAATCATGATTTCTTGCAATGAAGAAATTCATTTCTGAAAAGAGAAAAAACAAAAACAAAAAAAATCGATGAGGTTCATTGATGGGTAGTTTATTTGGCAGTAATATAAAATCTCAGCTGGGAATGTACAGGAGCACAACATAGTTTCATTTAAAAACCTGCATAACTAAACTTTATTTGTGAGTGTGAACATGCTATTAACGTTTCCCGAGAATCTAGAACATATTTCATATACAGATAAAAAGCCACTTGAGTTGCAGAGGGTTTCTTTATTATTTCTATTTAATTTTGTTCTGCCGGGAAGAAAGTTTTATGCTGTTCAGGCAGCATGCATTCCTGCTTTCAACCAAAAGACCTTTCACAAATACTCTGAAAGAAAATGGAATCTCAGACAAAGAAAAAAAAAATCCATTCTTCTTATGAAAAATATATCACATTTTCCCTGAATATTAATGGTAGAAGGATTTGAAGGGAATATCCCAGAGCATCTCCCTTTATCCCTTTTCAATATTTATTAATGAGAATACCTGAAGAAAACAAAGAGCTAGGCTGAATAATAGACTCTTACAGTGAAATCAATTTAACAGCAGAGTAGACTCCCAAGAAAATGAAGAATCTCTATAGGTAGATATAGCAAAATTTATGAGGTCCAATTCATTCCTCCTGCTCTGACTGAAGCTTAAGAGAGCTTAACATTTTCTCTAGTAGGCAATAAGACCCATTAAAAACTTTTGCCTCTTGCACTGTCACGGACAGTGACTTTTGCCCCCACAAAACAAAGAGCAGCCGCTATCCAAAATGGGATTTTATTGCAACCAAAGTTGCCCAGCCCTCCTTCTGACCAAATACAAGTTTGGATGTCTGTTGAGAATTAATAACCTGAACCTTAAGCAAAGATCAAACAAAATGGGCACACACTCACTCATCAAGGGGAAACCTCCCAGACCAGAGTGACCAAGATACCATGAGTGGTATCTCCAAAGTGGAGGGGGCTCGTCTCACTCAATCCACAGAGACTCACTCAACCCATGGAAGTATCCTTGGTTGGCACATCCAGTGGGAGGGTCTGACTGCCAAGCCCACTACTTTGCAAAGAACCAACTCATCTGGTTCTTAGGAGGACCACATTAATACCCTAGTTGAAGGTGCCCTGTGGTCAATCTGATTGGTTGAGACAAGCCCAGACCCCTGGTGTCCAGACCCTGATGCGTGAGTTAATCACTGGGAGGTGCAGCTTAATGGCTGAGCTGTCAAACTGCTCCAGCACACCCGGTTTGCTTTGGCTGTTTTGTCTGGGAGGTAGGTGGGGTGCACCTGCCACACGCACCTGTAAACAAATATCTTCTAGTTCGCCCAGTTAGTATTGTTTATTTCTGGGTTATCCTCAAAACATGGCAAGATTTCCACTCAGCACTGTGAAATGTTCCTTGCTGTCAATAAGAAATTGCAAACATTTCTAGTAAGTGACTATATTCCTGCAGATTCCCAAATTCTGAATTTAAACCTGGTAACAGGCTTGGATTTTTTACTTACTCTTACTGTGACCCCCTGTGAAAGAGTCCTCAGCCATCCTACAGATGAGGGTGCTAAATACAGAGAAAAAATTACTCGGAAGCTTCCAGTAATTTTAAACCTTTCAAGACTGAGAAAAAGTAGTGCTGAGGGTGAGCTGCAGTGACAAAGCCTGTTAGGTTATCTAGTAAGTCTGCTTGATATCAAAAGCCTGATCAAATACTTCTGAAGAAACAAGTGACAGCACACAGGTGCTCATGGAATGAGTGCAGGTCTCATGATCCAGGTCTCCAGTTTTGTCAGCCCTTCATGGACCAGTGATTCTGACATGCTGCATTTATCCAGTCATAAAGCAAGGCAGACTGGCTCTAAGCACACACGGCCAAGTCTAGCTTGGCTTAAAGTGTTAGAAATACAGATGGAGAAACGCAACGGTACAACAGCAGGCTTGCCGATGATACAAAACTGGGAGGAGTGGCTGATAGACCAGAGCTGTGCTGCCATCCAGCAAGATCTGGACAGGTCAGAGAGCTGGGCACAGAGAAATCTACTGAAATTCAGTACAAGGAAATTCAGGGACAAGGAACTACTAGAGACAGTTCAGCCACAGATCCTGGAGCAGCCACCATATGAGGAATGGCTGACAGCGCTGGGTCTGTTTAGCTTGGAGAAGAGGAGGCTGAGGAGGGATTTATCAATGCTTATAAATATCTAAAGGGTGAGAGTCAGGAAGATGGGGCCAGGCTCTTCTCAGTGGTGTCCAGCAGCCAGGAAGATGGGGCCAGGCTCTTCTCAGTGGTGTCCAGCAGCAGGACAAGGGGAAATGGCCATAAACTGGAAAATAGGAGATTCAACCTCAAGGCAAGGAAGAAATTTTTCACTGTGAGGATAACAAAGCACTGGAACAGGCTGCCCAGGGAGGTAGAGATGGTGGAATCTCCATCTCTAGAGACTTTCAAAAACCTCCTGGACTTGTTCCTATGTTATTCTGCTCTGTCAGGGGGGTTGGACTAGATGANACAGCAGGCGTGCCGATGATACAAAACTGGGAGGAGTGGCTGATAGACCAGAGCTGTGCTGCCATCCAGCAAGATCTGGACAGGTCAGAGAGCTGGGCACAGAGAAATCTACTGAAATTCAGTACAAGGAAATTCAGGGACAAGGAACTACTAGAGACAGTTCAGCCACAGATCCTGGAGCAGCCACCATATGAGGAATGGCTGACAGCGCTGGGTCTGTTTAGCTTGGAGAAGAGGAGGCTGAGGAGGGATTTATCAATGCTTATAAATATCTAAAGGGTGAGAGTCAGGAAGATGGGGCCAGGCTCTTCTCAGTGGTGTCCAGCAGCCAGGAAGATGGGGCCAGGCTCTTCTCAGTGGTGTCCAGCAGCAGGACAAGGGGAAATGGCCATAAACTGGAAAATAGGAGATTCAACCTCAAGGCAAGGAAGAAATTTTTCACTGTGAGGATAACAAAGCACTGGAACAGGCTGCCCAGGGAGGTAGAGATGGTGGAATCTCCATCTCTAGAGACTTTCAAAAACCTCCTGGACTTGTTCCTATGTTATTCTGCTCTGTCAGGGGGGTTGGACTAGATGATCTTTAGAGGTGCCTTCCAACCCCTATCATTCTGTGAACATAAATGGTTAAAAACATCTCAAAAGAATCACTTTGTCCTGGTGATTTTCAGGCTCACATCAGTAATCTGGACTTCTAACAAAGTTCATCCTTCAAGAATTTGCGAGTTAAGCAAATGAGAAGCTTTAAAAATTATGGAAAACAAAGTTCCATTTGCAGGCTGCTAACATGCAAATTATTTGTCACTGATAGTTAAGCCCTGCCAGATACCTGGAGAATGGTTTGCTCCTCTCAGAAGTTTCTCAGTGACTCTTATTACTCAGTCAATTAGAAAGGACTAAACTATGCTCAGTTCCTTGACAACTGTGCACCACTAGAAATCAGCATGATGATAACGCACAAATTTGGAAGCAAAAGCATATATTTGAGAAGTAAATTATAAAGCCAATGTACCATAGTGGAACGCTTTAATATAGAGTAGGGGCTGGAAAAAACTCTCAGAGATCATCTCGTCCAACCCCCCTGCTCCAGCAGGGTCATGCAGAGCTGGGGAACCAGGATCACATTCCAAACCAGGCAGGTTTGGAATCTCTCCAGAGAAGGAGACTCCACAACCTCTCTGGACAGCCTGGGCCAGGCTCTGCCACCCTCACAGCGAAGTTGTTTTTCCTCATGTTCAGGCAGAACCTCCTGAGTTCCAGTTTGTGCCCATTCTTTCATATTTTCTTATATCGAATACTTTTCTAAAGCCTTCCCTTACCAAGCCTTATAACAATTATACCAAGCAGTTAGAAATCACATTTTACCCCAGCCTTTCTACTTGTATCCTTACATAGATTTTGCTTCCACATGTAGCTACAGCTCTTTATGCTTTTAATGAGATATATTGGTTTTGCGCTTCAGGTACTTAAGAACAGAGGATCCCATGTTGCTTTTCTACCACACACCATTTCTGGTTAATTATTTTTTTTTGAGACAAAAGCAACCCATAGCACTTCTGTGGCAAAGTAAATGAAGTTTTCCAGAAGACAGAAAGAGCCACTGAGCTGACGTGTGGCCAACCAATTAGCCTAAAAAAAACTGAAATGTCATCTGGATTTACAATGCTCGGTGCTAGTCAGTCCCTTTAAATTAACTTCGAGGAGCACAGAGCACAGTAGAGGGGACTAAAACAATGCTTATAATGAGCAAAGTAGGAAGATGATGTTCCCTGATGAAGAAAACACTGTATTGTGCCTAATTTCAGCAGTGCTGGGGAAACAGAATAGCCAAGTAAGGACTTGGCTTCAGGTTCAATTTTATTCTTGAAAATGGACTGGCTGACCTGGATCTTTTATAACACTGCTCTTGCATTTTGAATTAATTCTTTACTTTAAGCATATCAGAATGCTGTTACAGCAGAGTGGCACAGAGAACTACTCCATCAAAATCCCTTGGGGAATTCAGAAGTCAGAACAAAGAGGAAACACGTGAGCGGTACAAAACAATTCAAGTGAGCATTGGCTTTACTGGGGGAGAAATTTCCAACATTATACAGCTATGTAGAATTAACTGTAAGGGCTCAGGGTTCAGTCAATATTTCTAGTGCTAAAAAGCCAAGCAGTAGATAATGTAATTGCTCCGGGAAAACTCAGCTTTAATGTTTCATCCAGGAGAAGGTGACAACTTCAAACTCTATTTCCAAGGCACTGGTCCAGTACAGAGTGATTAGGGCAGAGCAGTGCCTACAACCCCCAAACTCATCACTTTACATTTGGGTTTTTATTTACACGTGCAGCACAAGGAACAGTCAGCGAACGCTGCTCATCTCCAGTGATCTGAGCAGCCCTTTAGGCTTCCAGGTGTGATACTGAGCTTGTGAGAAATGACTCAACTATCACAGAGAGGACTACAGGGCTGTTAGGTGGTGGTGCTTTGGGGTTTAACAGTTGTGCTGTCTCACAACTAAATTACAAAGGGCTCAGGCATTTTTCTCTTGCGGCACCACTGGAGAGACTTACACTTTCCTAGTGTAACCTCCCACTCTCTCTCCTTTCTAAAATAAATGCACTGAAGGATGCCAAGTACTGCCTCGGCAAGACCCTATTTTTAGTTCAATCAACCTATTTTCAGAATTTATCAGCATCATGAAAGACACTAGAATCTTTTCAGAGCCCAGAACAGTGCTGCTGCCTCCCAGTAAGAGCTATTTCAAGCTGGCACACTGGCTGGAGAGGGAATAATGCCAATAATGTAGCCATTAGCTAATATTATCCCTGCTTTATCCAGATACTTTACAATTCTCTTTTGCACATTATTCCTAAATTTTCCTTATTTCAGAAGTGCAGGATGAAAGTTCTGGAGAGAAAAAGATGGTAAAAATAGAAAATCCTACTTGATTTCTCTCAGTCTGTATGTCTTACTGGGGAAAAAAACATCACAGAAAAACAGGCTAGGCATTGGTGATTGTTGGTCACTCACAGAACTTATGTTAAGTCAATGGAATTTAAGGGGCCCTAACAAGAAACACTCAACATTTACAGGTTAATACATGCAAAATTCACTTCATTTTCTATATCTCCCTCGTGTACTTTGCCATTTTACTATTAACTTAGTGAAGGGGAATAAATTATCTGGGGATTACCAATGGCAAATAGCTACACAGCTCAGAAAGAATAAGGTCAGGGCCTAAGCTTAAATAAGGTTTACATGCTCTCAAGCCTGAAATTCCAGCTCTGCACATAAAGAAACTAAAGCCAATTTGCTTGCAATATTTCTGTGCTCTCAAAAGCAAGTAGAAAGAAGAGCTCCATTCTATCACTTAAAACAGAGTTGAGAAAAATCATATAAATGTTACATTTCAATTCTGAGACTAACTCATAATTAAAATGTAAGGTGTTGCTGAACTTTTCTTTGTTGTGCTCATAAACGTGTAATCTAATCATTGGCAATTCCTTTGAAATTTGTGAATCCTGCAAAGTGCTGCTTTTCCAGCACGTCTTCAAACACTTGTCACCTCCTTAATATCAAAATATTTACCTGAACTTACAAACCACGTTAAAACAGTAGACAAATGAAAAAGCAGTCCAGGCAATGCCACAGGAACTCAGCATCACCCATGTAAATCTGACGGATGAAGTATTTAAAAAATAAGAAGTGTGACTGTAGGAAGTGCAATACAATAACAAGCAGCTATAATAAAAGCAGAAAACAAATCTGAGGCAGCAAGTCATAGGTTGATTTGTTCTTCAGGGCTTGCAGGGTGATGGTTACTGTCTGACTTGAGTTTAACCCAAAGAGAAAAATAACAGATTATATTCTAAAGTTCCTGACAGTTGCTGAGACAGATGCTTTTTGTAATAGTAACTAAAAGGCTGTAACATTCATGAAATCAATTATCAAATAGTAATTATAGTTCTGTGGTACAATGTTTGCAACCATTTGACTTAATTATACTCATCTCCCAGCATATAAGTGCCTGCACATTGGATGATTATTTTCATAACATAACAACATATTTGTTAAAGTTAAAATTCATCCTTAAATAAAATTGTTTTTTTTGTTTTTAATTGCTGCTTTTAAACTGAATTAAAATCTTAATGTTCGGTTCAGAACAGAAATGGTCTTATGAGTAGGGTAAGAGATTCCTCTGTCAGTTGTGGGAAAAAAAAGCCAGAGGAAAGGTGCAGAGAAATACTGCAATAGAAATCCTCAGCCACTTGGTATCAACTGAAGCAGAAAGGGGTTCCATTTGAGAATAAACGCTCTCTGCAAATTGTCATATTTAGTTTTAGATGTTTAATTGTCTTTAGTTAAATATACATTTCTATTTTTCATTTAGGTATCTGTATTTTAGAGGTGTTGGCCAAATTCTACCACATTTTTGAGGGTATTTTACATCTATTTTATCAGGAAAGAAATCAGCCATCATGAATAAAACTAAAACCAATTATTAGAATATATACTGAAATCAGTTTTAAATTCTTGATATTTTCCATGTAATTTGCACAACATCTACCACCTTCTCCAATACACAGTTCAGATTTTTCACTTGCATTGATTAGTTATATAATATTTTGCCATGGAGGTAATTTAAACTCATGAAAATTTAACATGTCAGATATGAGCCTGAAAGTATTTGTGAATTACCTACAGATGAACGGTTATGAACATGAAATATGTATTTGAATATTAAGAAATTATCAATTTGTTAATCAAAAATGAGCTCACATTTGTTGACCTACATATGCAACAAGAGCTAATTATTCATCAGTGACTGCACAAAACCACACTGAATTATCAAGCACGTCCATTACAAAGCATGAAACCTTGGCGCAGCCTTTAAGCAGGATCTTGACTAATACAGACAGACAGCCAAACAGACAGAGCAATTCAACAAAATGGAATAGCATGTATCATTGTATTTATATATCATCATTTAATTTAAACAGGAATCACTTCATTGCCAACTGATTTTTAGCCACAAGAACTGGAGAGTGACCCACATTGGAAGCCTCTGCAAGGAAAGACTGAAAAATGATCAGAAGAAAGGATATTAACACAAGCAAGAGGTAGTCCCAAGAACTAAAACAAGCCAGAAAGAAGGGGCAGAGTGGAAAGGGAGAGAAATAAAATAAGGAAACTGCATGTAGAATTGAATAGGTACTGTGGTTTAATCAATCCCAGTTGGTGGCATATCCAGCTATGTGCTTACTGGTACCTCTCTAGTGGGATGGGGGAGAGAATCACAAGGGTAAAAGTGGGAGAAAACACGGGTTGAGATAAAGACAGTTCAATAGCAAAAAAAGACATGAAAAAATGATCTTAACAGTCTCTTTCAACCAAAACAATTCCATGATTCTTGCACACCTCCAGACAATTCACTGGTGGGGTGGCAAGAGAAGCAGAAAGGGCCTTGACTCCATGCAAGCTCTGCTCAACTAAACCATCCCTGTCACAGCACAAAGCCCTACAAGATAGTATGAAGAAAACCCATGCTAATCCAGCTAAAAACAGTACAATGGACTGGAGGATAAGAGCTAAAAGACCTCAGCCCTGAAACAAAAAGGAATTTAAGAACTGCAAAGAGCTCTAAAGGTGACCATCAGGTTGTGTAACGTTAGAGATCAGATGGGATTTGAGACAGAGGACGTGAGGTGAATTTAGTCAAATAAGGGAAGAGATTGCAACATATAACCCCCGAGAGACCCACTGGTCATAAAGGGAATTGGCATTACTAGAATACCAACTGAGACTATTATTTCTACAGGTTGCAGCTGATCTGTGGAGACGATAACTTGCTGTTTGTTGTGAATTTCTGTCCACTCTTCCTGTGCATCAAAAAGTCTTTTTGCAATTCAGATTCATTGAGAAGTCCTCCCACCTTTATCTCCTGCTTCACTACTGTGGTCATTCTGGGTTTAGATTCTTTTATCTGAGCCACGATCTTATCCTGAATAAATGTAGTCCACACCCCCATCCTCATTACAAGTTCCTGAAATGGCTTTAGGAATATACATATATGTACAACTATAGAAATTTCTAATTAAATTCCATTTTCTCAGGTGCTCTAGTACAAGGGTAGTAACTTCTGTAGGTGCAGAGAAGGCATTTCACACAAGTGTTTAGGTTGGAAAAGACTAATATCATCAAGTCCAACAGGAGAAAGAATAATATGGCCACAGATAAGGATTTTCTGTTACCAAATTCAAAGATGTTTTGGTGAAGAAACTAGGCTAATAATTATCATTATTTGTATGCTCTGTTCCTTTGATTTTGTGAGAAGATAAAAAAACACTTTCAAGGAAAACTTTAATGATAAGAAGTTGCTCATGTTAAAGACCTATTTTCTGGTCAAAACCAGTCAGACAAATACTCAACATCCCAATTAATTTAAACATTCTTATCTGGGAACAAGTAAACCAGGGTCTTGAACCTGAAACTCTTACATTAGAAATCAGTATCCTGCTAATGAGCTACCGATTTTTCTGATTTTTTTTTCCTTTGGCTTTCTTGAGAAAAAATGGGGAAAAAAAGTAAGATCTTAAAAAACAAACAAACAAAAGAAAACACAACAGCAAAAAGCCCAATTTGCTAATGAGACTGCCATCAGATGCAAACTCAGTGCAACACTAGTAATATACTTTCATCAACCCATGTAAGGTCTCTCCATATCTGAGAAGAAAATGCTGTTCAGAACTTGTAACACCTGTCCTTTTACCTCCACAATTTATTTCCATATTTACAAACTAACTCTGTGAGGACAGAACACAGAGGGAAAAAGCTTCTGTATTTTTCAAATCTGTTATCTTCAGTTTCAGTGTTGTATTTTGGTAAGTTTACCCCAGTGTACGTGAACAGAAAATCAAAAGACCTTTGAATCCAAAGCGAACACGATGAATTTTTCTGAGTTATGACATATGAAAGCACCTGGGAATGAAAGTTTAGTGTGGCTGATTTACTATAAAAATGCAAAATCGGATCACATTTGAAATCTCATTCTATTTGGAGTGGGTTGCTCTGGTTTCAGCTTTACAGGAGAGAGAGAAATGTAGGCCTTTATTGCAAGATGTAGTTACAGATAAACTCATTTTTCTCTGCTTTTGTACTTTCTAAATAGTTAATCACATCAAAGTAATTTAATGACCATCACTTTATCTCTTTGTTCCCCATGACTAATGTCAACAAATCCTGGCTATTTTTATCTCTTCTGTTCAAACACACTTATGAAAATATTAACGCTGACCTCACAACCAGGATTATGAACTGTCAGAGCAGCTTCTGCAGACATAGGAAACACCTGAAGCTTTATGAATAATGTATGTAACTGAGCCAGGTAAAGGTGGGAGGTAGAAAGTTTATGTCTCTACTAAGAAAGAATCTTTTTCCTGGTGCTCAGCTCCAAGGCAACATCCATCTCAAGTTGAGACCTTGAAGCAACAGAAGTGATACAGAGCCAGACAACTATTTTGCATCAATCTCCAGGACTTTGATGTTTATTTATATTTCATTTTCCTCTGTTAAAAGAGCTGAGACAAACTTTCAGACAAATAAGATACTTGTAAAATACATGTAATAAGCATATTTTAAAGGAGGAAAATGAGATAAGACTCCAGGATTATGATGATGATTAAAAGGAAGAAGAACTCAGATGAAGGACTCGATGCCAATGGCTTTAAAGCGGGAAAACAGAAATTAAGAGGAATGATTTGGTAATTGTTTTACTATTAAAGAAACATTGAAATCAAAACTGCTTATAATTATTAGTGTCGATTATCTTCTTATAGTGGTGAAGACAGGAACACTGGAAATTAGATCAGTCTGACATACTGATAATTAAAGGGAAAAAAAAGCATGTCATGCTCTGGTCTCCTCACACCTATTGCATTAAATCCAAAATCTCTGAAAGATGAGAAAGGCTTCAAGAATACATTCAGTAATTAATTGTATCTCCACAATGGGTACCAGCTTCTCTGCCCTGTTTCTTTCCTTCTTATTGCCTCAAGAGAAGACAGACTGGATAAGTACCAGCAAAAAGAATAGAACTGCCAGTATATTTGGAGACTCTAGAATAAGTGGCAGTTGTGTTTTCTGAAAAGTCAGGCGTGTTCAAAACCAGGACAATGGTTATTGTCTTAGGACAATGGTTGTTATGAGGAGAGTACCAAAAGTCAGGCCACAAATTCACTTAAAAAGAAATAATTACAGCTCAAGTAGCAAAACAGAGAAACGTTCCCCACCTCTGTACAGTTTGATAGTTACAGTGTGCTGGTAATCCTCAGCACCAACACCAGAAGAATATGAATTACCTATTCTTAGAAACATTTTTGCAGTGACCAACCTGCATTCCTGGCAGCAGCACCCACAAGAGAAAACTGCAATTTCCCAAGACATAATTAGTCAAACTCCTGGAGTAGAAGTACCCAGCAACAAGACCTTGGCCAGGAGTTTCCCAGTTCAAAGCTCAGGTAGCACAGCACAAAGGTTTTAAACAGAGATGTGCCTAACTTTCCACTCACACCAGACCTCCATGTATGCAGCAATCAGTTGGTAAATACAACATGGTCAATCTCAACACTTCCATTTCCTACCTCATCCTTTGATGCGACCTTTTAAAAGCTTACCCAGAAGACCAATGCTCCACTTTTGTCTGTCTCCTGCTCAATCTCTGGAAACCTCCTCTCCTGCTCTATGAAAACAAAGGACACTGACAGAGGTACTGAGAAGAACAAGAAATACGAGCAGACGTGACGTAAATGCTGTTTGGTCCCAGGAAGGATATTGCTGAAAACCCTGACCCAACTGCTCTTAAAACCTTTGCTGGGACACAGCTGCAAGCCCAGCTGAGATCAAGCCATCAGCTCCTGAGTGTCTGTTTTGGGAAAGCTGGTGCTTTGCTAGTTTCTGTTTGACTCCAACCTTACAGACATTTACAGCCATCCCATACTGTTGGTCTCCTGTATCCGCATTTATACCTATTTGTTGATTATAGACAGAATATGACTCTCAGACACCAAACATGTTATAACAACTACCTACAGTTTCCAGCACTTTTCTATTTCTAATTCCTCACATCAGTGTAAATTTCAGGCCAGAAGACAATATTGTAGCCAACTGATCTGTTTGTATCACAAGGTGGCTCCATGGGCATGCTGCTTTTACTGAGCGCAGTATGTAACCAAAAGTATTTCTCTCATAGCAAACCTCAAAAGTTCAGGATCTCAGTTATTACTGCAAAGACACAAACTGTAACTTTTATAGCTACATACTCAGACCTAAAAACAGTGACACCTGAAAACTGCTTCTTCCTAAAGACATATAACTTGCAATTTCAGAGAAGCACACAGAAAACTGATGAATACTTAAACTCAGACTCATAAATACTATATACTGAGCAGAGATTTAAGCACAGCAGTGATCAGGAGAGCAGAACACCCTTTCCTCCTCCCGCCAGATACATTCCTTATTTCCCAATGGACATATTACTTATTTCAGCATTAGAGAGCATGAAATATTGGGGCAGGAAGGACTCTCCTCAACAGCTGCTTGCATATGGCCACTAAACACTTTGGAAGGAGATAAGAGCCAAAGAACATGCCCACGCTTCCAGCAGAAACGTGTTTATATTCTCACACTAAAAATTAGAATATAATGAGAAACCAGACCTTCATAGAAATAACTCTTTACAAAGTTATAGTAGAACCTTGTAGCAGGGATAGGTGAATTTAACAAGAGATCTGAAACTTCATGTTTCAAGACTGGGTCTAATTTGTAAGGACAAGGGAGAGAGCCAAGATCTCTGAGAGAGTGCACATCACTAACAGCATTTCTTGCATGTTGTTTTCAAGAACCTTTACCTGGCTGCTTTTGAAGCTCTGATGGATGCTCTGCTGAATGAATGACCAGGAAGCAGTCTGAAGAAGCAGCTTTGTGCATTGTAAGCATGTATTAATCAAAATAAACCACTGATTTTTTTAGATAAATCTTAAAAAAATAACTACATCTTTATATCAGAATACTTAGTTTACCAGGATTTCAGGTTCATTCGTCATAATAAACTTCTAAAGTAGAATCTAAATAAAACCAACAAGGAGCACAAATCCTCCACCCCCTTCAGCCACCACAAGTGGGTACAGAAAGCATCAAATGACGGCATTTCATTTTGGGTGGGATTATTTCTGAAGAAATTATAGCAGTACAGCAAGTGACAAAACAGAAGGGTTGTATGGCACCACGTGGAAATGATAACTCCTGCAAACTGACCACACTCCTGCAGCGTTCAGAGACCCCACCTATCAGATGACCACACACTGATGGCCTCTGCAGTGCAGCAACAATTCATTACAGAATATTAGAACATACATACACAAGGTTAACAGACTAATTCAGCTCCTGTGCTACCATTTTTCTGGCCAACACTGTCTCTTAAGAACATAATTTCTTGTCTTCTGACCAATGCATTAAAAGGATAAATATAAAAGTTATGAGAAATTTCAGTGCCCTGCAACCTAATAACTCCAACCAACCCTAAGATTTTTCTCGAGTCTGCCTAAATTTATCATTTTTTAATTTGTTTCTGTAAAAATGTATTAACTCTGTTTTTACTGGAAGCAAGTAACACCAACCCATTTGAAGGTCAGGAAAAAGATTCTTTCAGCTTAATTTTCTATGCCCTAGTAACAGTTTCTTACCCAGCTCGAGAGCTGGTGGTAATTGACTATTCCCACAGAGATGAATTTTCACTTCTGTACCTCTCTGTGAAACACCTTCTAATGTAAAGATTAATAGGAGCAGAAATAGCTCTGACTATATCATTTTAGTTCCTGTCAAAACAGTTTTGTCAGAGTTTGAAAGAAACCTCCCCTAATGCATATGATTTAGAATAAGCACAGTGTTCTAGGAACAGTACATATTATTAAGAAAGTTTCAGCATCTGCTATTTCCTTAAAGGAATCCATAAAAATGCTTTTAAGCAGAAAAAAAGATGAGAACTTGTCTGAAAGTGTAAAGAAGAAGAAAAAACAAAACAAAACCAAAACAAACAAACAAAACCAAAACCAAAACAAAACCAAAAACAAAAACAAACATGAGAGAGAAAAAACCATGGAGTTTGCCAGTGACTATGCAAAAGTTATTTCATCCAACAAATAGAACAGAAGGTGCTGGAAGTATTTCTACTTATATATTGGAGAAAAATTATCTCACCTCCAGGATGCACATTACACACTTAATCTGTGCTGTCTGAACCCACATCCTTCCACAGCACAGCTCCAAATGATAACATTCAAGGCAACAAATACACATAAGTTGCTACTCATTTTCCTGTAATTAATGTAATTTTTTTTTTTCATGAAATCTTAAAGACTTGATAAGAATTGCTCATGAAGCTGTAGAGCAAGACATTTTTCCTAACTGAAATGCATGACAGTTTCTGAATAGGGGAGAAAAAGTAGTTCAAGAAAGAAGTCATGGAAGAAAACAAGAGCATACTGTGTATCCTTTGTCTGTGGAACTCAGCACAGATGCATCCCCTGATTTCCTTACATTAAAAGCCAGAATGATCTCACTCAAACACAAAGATTTGAGATTGACCTCACAATGTCAAGCTACTGAAAATGGAATCCAAACAGTATCCAAAACCACAGCATTAGCAATTAAATACCAATATCAGAAAATTGTCAGTAAATTCTGTTCAAACACTGTTTTTTTAACTATGGACACTGTTTAAAGGTGAAATACTGTGGCAACATCACGGTGCATGATGATTAAAATGCAAGTCTGAGATTTCAAAAGGCTTTATTCTTGAGTCTGCTATGTATTCACTGTGAAAAGTAATTCTATGTCCTCTAAAGTAAAAGAGAACAGAAGAAAGATTAATTTTTGTTTTTGAAGCACCCAAGGGAATTAGGAACTTCAAGGTTTTTTTTAATACAAAGGATTCTGAAGTCATATAAGCACACCAGGAAATTTAAAAGAGAGGAAAAAAAGAACAGAAAATTGTAATAATTCTCAGAAAGTTCATTTTGACGCTTACAAAACTTCTGTCGCAATCCAACAAAACTAAATTTTATTTGAATGTCACTTAATATTCCAATAGCAAATTGCTCTGTCAAGCAATAAGAAGAAAGGTTCGATCTAGGGAAGGGGAAAAAAACCCACACCACAAAAAAAGAACACCACACAGGAAAAAAGAACTTCCTTCACAAGTAGCCCAATTTGTATTCCTCAGTCTGACTGACTATAAAGCTCTTTGCAGTATATGAACTCCATGCTAGACAGGAGTGAAATTAAATACTTCTGCTGAAGACTATATAAAATTATGCAGCATCAACCTGCTGAACTCAAAAATACCTTTTGCTAAGACTATCATCAGGTTTACTGAAGTACTGAACTGAAGCCAGTGGCTGGAAGCACTCATCCATAAGGACTGGTCCATCAGGCTCGGTCCCTGAAATCACAGCAGCTAAAAGCATTTAATCTAAAAGGACACACCACTTCATCATTCCCCAGACCACAGCATATTCCACAATATACTGTAGCAAAGTTGAGACACAGAGGATAAACAGGCACAAAAAAATCAACAGGGATGACAAGAGAATAATGGATCCATTTCATGAAAAAACAGTGCTACTTGGAGGAACAAAAGGACTTGGGGGAGAGGGGGAATAAGTACCCTTCATTAATTTAAGTAAACCTAAAATTAATATATCAGATCTATTTGAGTAAATTGAATTACAAGATCCAAAAGACTGGACACACCAGCTGTCAAGCAAGTCAGTGTGAAATTCAAAGGTGTAAGTCCTTGGCCATTTATCATTCATTTCCATTAAATATTTTTAATTCTCGTAGAGTTTATGCAAAAACATCCACTCATCCATCATTACACATTTCTCAGTATTCCTCATGAGAAGACGAGCAGTTGGTGGCTAAGACTAAAGAGAAAATCAAGTAATGTCCTGAAGCCACTGTTATGTTTATTTTAAGCTAATTTGGGTTTTATAACCTATAAACCTTAGGTTTATCTCAGACTAATTTAGGTTCCTGTATTTTTCAATGGGAAACAAAAGGTGAATAGAAGAAGTGATAAAACTATTGAGGCTATTTTTGTGCCTACCCATTTCAATTTAATAGAACAAATGCCTTATGCATTATAGTTGACTGACTGATGTTTACATCTTCCAGAGATGTGAACTTGCCTATGGCAAACCACAAAGATCAAAGCTCAGATAGCTTTAGTAACTCTAAAAGGACGGACAGAGAAGGGCAATGAGATGACTGTAACAATTCACCAAACTGATGGGATATGAGACTTGTGCCTTTAAATCTCAATCATTCATCTGCCAATGTGGTGCAATGTATTATATTAATCTATCCAGTTAAGTAAAGTATAAACAGAGTCTGATTCCCTTTGGCACTGCACCCTTACCGAGTTTTAATCATTTTATTTACAAAAGTTGGCAAAATGGTAAAGAAGGTTCATTATTAAGATATATTAACAAATAGAGTAAGAAAGAGATCAAAGTGCAGCAAAAATTTACTATTAATCATAACTAAACACAGTATGAAGCCATGGAGAGTTCCCCAAAACATCACCATCCACTTTGATGTCAGTAAACATCATTCGCATGAAATGTAACTGCAACTGTAACTGCAAAAAAAGCCAAAAATACCTCCACCTTCCCACTGTGAGATCACAAATACTAAAGCAATTATGAAACTGAAATTAAAGCAGATTATTTATTATGGATTGCTTGGAAAAAGACATGGGTGTGCACCACTGCAACAAAAATCCAGATTTTGAGTGATTTTCTGCCTCTCTTCTTCCTGAACTAAAAAAATCCATGTTGGAGGGGACAGTGGGGGGTGTGCAGAGCCAGCATGTGCTTTCTGTCCCCACAGCAGAGTCTGGTCACACTCCCACCCAGCTCTGTGTTAGCTCAAGCTGCCACTGCAGCCCAAGTCCCGCTGGCTCAGAGCCACACTCACCCACCCACGGTCCCGTGGACCACCCGGACCCTCGTAAGGGTGTTACTGGTGTGGCACTGGCATCCTACAGAATCCCACTGAAGCTCACGATACACATGATACATGACAGTTACTGTGCTGTGGTGCTTGGATAGAGCGAATAAAGAAAATAGCAGTTGGAGACATCTGCCATGACAGATAAAATAAATGCCATTAAATTACAATAACCATCCACAGTCTTAACTGAAAGACTAGCCCTTCTTTCAGATTAAGAGTGCAAACCCCTGTCTCTGTTCACAGGATGCATTGAACAACCGGTCAGAATTTGCATCCCTGCAACAGAATTGATGATGCCTTTAACTAACGTGTACAGCAGGAGATCTACAAGTCTAAACACACATTGTATTCAAGCAGCTTGCAGTGATTACTTCTGAAACTCTCCCTCTTGTTTGGCTGGGTGTTTTTAAACCACATGTTCCTACAAAATAAATTCTTCCTTTTGATCTCTAGCTGGATGGTTCTTTATTTTAATGTTGTATGTCTGGAATTCTTGCTGACAGCGAGCCTTCGGGAATGTACGTCATGCCCTCACCATCTGCTCAGAGCACCTTATACAGGCAGTAAGCTCCCAGGCTTCCAGATTCACATGTAAGAATAAAAAAAGCAAATGCTCAGTCACGTTAACTGTCCATTCATGAAGAGAAGATTTCAAAAGATGAAACTTTCAGATTCTGCTTTATAGCTAAGAGAAAAGAAAGAGAAAACTCGGCTGCCAGAGCAATCACAGTTCAAATGTGAGAATCTGAGTCCTGTCTAAGGCAGAGATGGCAGATTAATAAATTCTTCTATGAAGATTCGGCTCTCACGTGAGTACAGCACAGGAAAATGTTTCTGTTTGAAGGCTGGCAGCCCCTGTCACTCTGGGCAGACCTATGGCCCAATGAGGAATCCAAGGACTCTATTCTTAAGTATTGATACAAGATTCATTGAACTTTAATATTCAAGCACCTCAAGTTTTAAACTTGCTAAAGACATTTACACATGAGCACAGGACAGTTCCAGTTAAAATCTGCATTAATTTAAGTCAGAAAAACCAGCACCTCTTTTGAGGCAGAGATGTTAACTGACTAAACCTTTTTCTTTTTACTTTTTAATACATTAGCAAGACAGCAGAACAAGGGCAAAGTAAAGCTTGGTTTCATTTGGGCATCTTAGCTCCAAATCATTGGCGGCGATGACTAGTGATAATATCTACAGCTCAGAGGCCACAGCCAGATATCTAGATGCTGGCTAGTGATGTGCAAGATTAGTAAGAGACTTCACACTTTGGACACTAGACTTACAAGCAAAGTGAGAGGAAGAAAATAAAACCAGAACTCAACAGCTGTGGGATTCCTTTAAGACTCAAAGAGATGAAGTAGCTACATCAAATCAACTTTTTCCAACATGTTGCATATATTGGTATTTTGATACATGCAAAAAGATGGCAACTATATTAACACAGGGTAGTTACAGAGATTAAAGAGTTATTTTATGAGTATCAAAGGGTCTAGAGAAAGATACAGATATACACACTTTAAAAATCTAGCATCATGCATTTCTATTTGTGTACAGGTATAAAGCACCATGTCAGTCAGCAGGCAGAACATACATGTGTCAGAGATTTGTAGTGATTAAACTTAAAAAGTAATCCTGTAAATTTGCTGTTGACTGTACCACAGGAGGCCTTTGATGAATCTTGACACATGTATGTATAGGCCTTAATTTCCCTGGTTTTGCAGAGGGAACAGAGTTCCCCCCTTTTTCATGTTTGAATCACAATTCTTTTAAAATCTTGCTTGAAATGACATTAGAAACATAACCACTGACAAGACAGCTTTAAATAGTGCATTAATTTTTACAGGATCAAAGTCAAGGGGGAGTGGAAGGAGTGGTCTTGTGATCAAGCTGAATTCCAAAATTGTCAATACTTGAAATGTAGTCCCCATTAGAAGAGAAAGATCATTTAAAAAAAAACCAAAAATTTAAGTATGGCATATTTAAAAGCAACAACAATAAAGAATAAGGAAGAAAGAAGGAGATAGAAGATAGCAAGAAGGTGGAGGAGGAAGAAGGAAAAAGAAAACAACAAAAACTTCCCCATACCATGCTTCCTGGAACAGATCACGGGCAAAAACTACAGTGGAATACAAGGAAAGATTTTCATGGTGGCTTTCTGTATAAAAAAAAAACAAAAAACCTGCTAATCAGATTTAAAGACAGTTCCAGCAGAAACTAAAAAGTGGTTTGTGATATCCTTGCATGAAGATGAAGATTTCTGGTGGGTGGGGGTCTGTTTCAGAAGCAAATGTGCCTTTTTCAGTGTAGTTCAGTGTAGAATATCCCACAGATCTAATTTCTTACTGGTATGGAAGGAGAGGACAGAGTTGGTGGTTTTCAGTGGGGTTGGGGAAAGAGTATTATTGTTGCTATAGTAACAAAGATATCTTTTTTGCTTTCTTTTGTCATACCCTACAGTTGGCAGTCTTTAAGCTTTCGGAGTGGACAATCAAGCTTCCCATCCTAGGCATCATCAACTTGCTGTAAAGAAGAGGAGGGAAAGAAGGGCTGCAAAGACAACAAAATAAATTTGCTTGAAAATAGATTTTAAGCTTCTACTGTGTAAACCACGGTGGCTGACTGGTTCACAGCGGGATGTATTTCTGCACTCCTAAGTAAATAAAAATTGTGATCCAAATAACCTCTAAAGAAAATTTTATTTTCTTAAAGAAAAATTAAATCATACCATATGGGAGGATTTCCAGTAGAGAGGAGGGTGAGGTCTTTTCTGTCTGTGTCCCTTTTTATATTCCATTCTGAGATATCCCATGAAATCTGAAGAGAAGAGGCAAACTGCCAAGTCTGTTATTTCCTTCAGGAAGTCTTACAACTCTAGTGAGACACACTGTGTCCCCAGAGAACTGGGGTCTGAGTCAAAACATTTCAAAATATAGTTACAAGATGCAGACTTTTATGCAAAGGCAGGATTTGTTGGGTTTTAACCACTGAAAACAACACATTATTTTCTTTCCCAATACAAAAAAAAAAAAAAAAAAAAAAAAAAAAAAAAAAAAAAAACAAAAAAAAACAAAAAAAAAAAAAACCAACAAAACCAAAACCAAAACAAAACGGACAAGAATAAACAGGAGCAACTCCATTGAAAGGCCACCAAGATGATCACAGTTGGGGTCACTTGCCCTCTTGAGGAGAAACCATGCGATCTGGGCTTGTTCAGCCTAAAGAATAAGCAACCCGGGGAGCGGGCTGGGGCTGGCAGGGGTGGTTCCTACAAGAAAACTTCAGAGTGATGCAAGGAAAGAAGCCAAGAAATTACAGACAAGAAACAAGAGAGGTCCTCACTTTTCCACCATGAAAACAATCAAGCATCAGATCAGGCTGCTCACAGAAACTGCAGTCTGAGTCCTTGGAGGTTTTCAAGACTCCACTGGGTTAAGCCATGAGCAACCTATTCCAATCTCATCGCTGTCCTGGCTTTCAGGAGGACTGACTTCCAGAGGTCTCTTCCAACCTCAACTACCCTATTATGCTTTATATACCTAGAATACAGCCACTAGTCAACATGACTTTAAAAACCTCTTATTTTCTTAACAACATCATATATAAGATCCTTCCTCATAGGTTCTACCAATACTTTCAAGGCTATCTGATTTCTGAGAAGCTGGAATCTTCCCACTTCCCAGTAGTATTAGTTCTACTTCACTTCATTTAAGACATTTCTGAAAACACATTTCATTCATATTTATTTTTCTTTGTAGTTGGTGGTAATAATTGCAATATCCTGCATATTACATAGCAGTTTCTCTTAATGAGTTCTGCCATATTATCTTCCGAACACTTCTTAAACATTGTTTTAAAGGAAAATTTAAGCTGCTGGCAAAAGACAGAAATCTTGCCGCTAAAGCACTCTTCCATCTGCATTGCAAATTAGCAGTTAAGAACATGTCTACTTGGAAATAATGCAGCAGAGGTACAGAAATCTCTGAAGCTTCAGGATGAAAATTCTTCCATAAAATCCATGAACCTGAGCCCCAAGCACAGCTTTGTTCCACATTAATATTCTCATTACTTTCACAGACTCACTAAGTACTATATGACATTAAAGGAACATATTTCAAGGTCCAAGTCTCTTTTCATGTTGAAAACTGTGTCCATTGACATTTACAACTAAGAACTCCAAGAGACAGTTAAGTAATACTTCAGTAATAAAAAATTGGCCTATGTATCACAGAATCCCAGAATGGTGGGGCTTGGAGGAGACCTCTGGAGATCGTCTCATCCAACCCCCCTGCTCCAGCAGGGTCACCCAGAGCAGGGGGCCCAGGATCTCATTGTCCAAGAGGGTTTGGAATCCCTCCAGAGGAGTCTCCACAACCAGTCCCCCCAGCATCTTCATAGCCTCGGCTAGACTCTCTCCAGCAACTGCCTATAGTCAATGAAGCTGTTAGAATTTGCATGAAGAAACACGGGACAGGGTGTTGTTATAGTCCAGGAACTACAGTGGTTACTCCACAGATCATATTAGTTGTGTCTCAAATTTTAAGACCAAAAAACCTATGACAGCTTGTTTAAATCAGATATTGTGTAAAAAAAAAAAAAAGCCTGGTTTTGAATTAATAATTTATTTTTAAATTTTTCCTTAAAATTGGTTATGATAACTACTTGTGTTAAATCACATTCTGAAAAAAATGAATAATTTATTTAGATAAGATAAGCACAAATTATTACTATAAATCAAACAACAACAAACATCCTAAGAGGGAAATCTTTATTGCCCTTCACTTAACACTAGCTTGCCTAAATCCATTATTAAGCTGCCCAAAGAAAGTCACTCTCCTGTTCCAGCTACTGAAATTACTTCGGCACTTCCATGGCCATTCCTGTTGCATTGGGGTCATCACTCTGGATGACAGCTCTGCCACTGGCAGAGTGGACACATAATGATGACAAACAACTGGTTTTGCCACTACTGGGTAGGATTCACAAAATACAACCCAATCCTATCTTGTGCTGGCTGTATGTGCCACGCTTCAAGGAGTGATCAAGGCAAATCAGCCACCCACGTGGATACTGGCTTTTTTCATCTCCTCACAGCAGTGATGGTTGAACAGAGCTGTAAGATATTGCCAGCACCTCCCCATCTTATTTTATCTTTTATTTGTTAAACGAGACTGGAGTTTCCAAATCTGACAAAACAAAGCAGTCTGGTGGCTGCAATTCAGACCTCATTCGGGTAGCAATTGTGTCAATAAACCCACCCAAAGTCAGAAATGTGGATTTTTCCTTCAGAGACTGCATTACAGTAAACTGAAAAAGCAGGTCCCTGCTCTCCCGCCAAGGTTTCTTCACATCACTAGAACACATCAATAAAGCTGTCTGAGCACCTGCCTGTTGTTATGGGCTATAAATCCCACAGTATTACCAACCACTCCAGCTTCATTTTACCAAACGTCTGTTACTGATTAAATGCTCTGTGTTTCAAAGAGTTGCACCTTCAGTTGAAGATATATGGAAACAGCCAAGCTAACAAATCAGGCACTGAAAAGGATCATAGACAATCCTCAATGTTCCTGATTGTGCTGCTTTACCTTTAGGTTGGTTACTGGTGGCCTCAAAATACATTAATTATTGTAACTGGGAGACTGAAATCAGTGGGTGTTACTCTCTCCTATGAGAACTTTGCCATGAGTGAAGAAAGAAGGAACTCTGCTTACATGTCTCATTATTAGTCTCACTTTCTTTCAGATTTGAATTGTGAATCCACAGTTACAGCTTTCTGATAAAGAACAATCTATGTGCTAGCTCTTCCTTACGAACAGACTTGAAAATTACTGGGACATCACCTCTTAATCATCACTGATAAATTCAGTAGACCCATTTTCTCAAGTCTGGCACCAGTAATGGTTCCCAGATTAGAGGCCATTCTTGGAGCTCTTCTCTTGATTCATCTCAAAGTGGTTTATGTTCCCACAAAAGCAGACCCTTAATCTGGGCATTAACACAGAGAAGAGCTGCATTGAGCTTGTACAGAAAAGCAGTACCACCTTCAGGTTCTTAATTGATTCTTGCCTTCTAACCCAACAGTATTTTTGGGACAGAGGTTATTTTCAACATAGTAAAAAGCTCATGAGAAACCAGCATAAGATCACAAGAGGTAAAACATGAAGCCAAAATACCTTTAACTACTTAAATATTTCTTGCATATATTCAGACATCAAAAGGTTTTAAATTTTCTACTTTGCTTAATATTGGAACGTACAAAACTCATTTAATCATTCACTCCAACAACAATCACCCTACGATTCTAATTTGTGATTCTCTCTACCAAGGATCATCTAATTCTCCTTATGCTGTCAATTAACAAAAGCACGTGATGTGCATGATTTTCTTCTCTGTTCAGAGAATAGAAGAATCTTTTTGTTTAAATCTGGCAGACTTTAAAAATGTCAGGTCAGATGTTTGCTATTACAATACAATTGTGAACAAGTAAAATGCTGTCACCTGCCTCTTTTTAGATGTTAAATATGAAGAGTGGAAGGAATGTGGAAATATTCTTTTAAATACCGTTGCTAAGTGGCTTGGCATTGTCATATCTCCTCTACAATTACTGGATATAATCAAACACAGAGTTATAGCTTGACCCTATTTCATTGAAGGTATCAGTGTTACCTTTCTTCAATTACCTCTGCTATTTGGGGTTTATATTTGTCAATGAAGTTCCACTCAGACACCATTCCCGAGATGGCTTCCCCTCCCCGGTTAATTTTTTATGAATTTCACATGGAATATCCGACCCACACATGGTTAAAAAACCTCCCCCTCACAGAATGTGTGTTGATTGTTCAGTTACAGTCAGACAGTATTTTTTCCCCCCTTTAAAGCCGTTCTCTGATGGGGTCCCTTATGTAAAACTGTATGCAATAAAAAATGTCTCTGCAATCCAAACACCTACTGAATTCCAGTTCTGACCTAGCGTGACTTGCCACATTAAATGAATTAAAGTGGTTCCTGGAAGGACATTGTTTATTGACGAGATCACCTAGCCAAATATTAGCTTGGCAGGTATCCACAGTCAATATGAAGCCATACAGAAATCTGTGATGGAAAAGCAAACTGAAATTTACTTTCCAGCTCCTTTTAAAATTAAGCTACTTCAACTCTTAAAACTCCATTTTTTAAATGTTCTTAGCACAAGGCTTTGGGAGATACTCTGTCATTTAGGAGGCTGTATCTGAAGCTTTCCTCTAAAGCGATGGAATTCATCTGGTGAATATCAAAATACCATGCAGATACTGCTATTGCCAGGGACTTCTCTAAGAAGATACAAGGTACCTATAAAGCAAAGAGTAGAGGTGTAAGGGGTGATTCAATCAGCTGTTGGGTTTTCAGTCCTCTCAGGAAGAGGTACAGGGCTGAGGTGAAGGCAGATGCATCCTGCAGACAATGTGTGCTGGTGTAGAGGAGGGTCCAGAAAGAATCCACCTCCTTTGACCACAGGATGGTGTTTCATGACCACATAATACAACCTAAAGAGATTAAAAAACCATTTTGCTTACCAAATTACAAGCCTCTTTGCAACTGAGAGACAACAGCAACAGAAACCCAGAGAGGGGCAGAAAAATTATGCATAACCCCCAAAAATTCAGAAGAAGTGGAATACTCACAGCAAGGAACAAATGAAGGACAGTGAGCTGTATGGCAAGCATCTAATCCAATCACACAGTAACACAGGTATTATTATAAAGGTGGTCAGACCTCTAATAGGACCTAGCATAGATTACAAAGCTAAGAAGATTAGGTGGACAGAAAGAATTGGGCCTTATGATAATTAAGAAATCTAATTAAACAGCTGGCTATTGGGAAAGAAATACAGACTACTCAGCAATATATACAGCATCCTGTGGCAATTTTCTGTGCTTGATGTTATACTATAGGGCAACAATTCTACACAGCACAAGGGGCGGAACCAGAGGAAGACAAAGCACGGTTTCTACACCTGGCAACAACAGAAAGCAGAGGAATTTCAGATTTTCAATTTCAGTTCTCAGAAAAATACTGGAAAAAAAAATCCAAAAACAAACAAACAAACTCTAAAACAATTAACCAAGTAACAGCTAGTGATTTCTTTCTACAAGAAGATAAAAGGTTTTATGGAGGTTTCACCACCGAGCTCAGGATTTTGACTCTGCCTCATCTGATCTGCTCATAACAGGGGAGAAAGCCCAGCATAGATGAAAATAGATTAGCACAGAGGCAAAGCTGCTTAGAGAACAATTCTCAGAAAGTTATTACCGATGCCATTTCATCCAAAAGAAACAATACATCTAGTGAAGTTCCCTATTGATTCAGGTCTACTCAGTTCTTTCATTAATGGCATAGATGCTGAAAGATAAAATTTGACCGCCTATTGGAAGGACAAGCCTAGAAATGAAAGTTATGTTGACAATGAGGAACTATGCTTTGAAAAAACCAAACCGAATCAAACCAAATTACCCTTAAACACAGACAATATTCTGAGTCTAGGGTCAGTAAACTGCTACACAAATACAGTGTGGAAAAAACGGTTTCACGGAAAAGGATTTGGAAGTTTTTAAGGTTCAGGAGCTAAACATAATTTTATGCTGTTGTAAAAGCAGTAAATTGTATTTGGGATGTATCTGCTAATACACAGTCTGTGAAAGGTAGGCAATTATCCTCTACTGTACTTATCAAGGCTAAAGACTCACACAGAATATTGTGTCAATTTCAGGCTTTTCAATAAAGATGCGAGTCAGCTGCAGATAGTCCAGAGGAAACAAGAAAGTTCAGAAAGAGAAAATTACTTCAGAAAAAGGAAAGCGGAGAGAAAACCAGAAAGGAGTAGGACGAGGTTGTGCTAAGTTTCCAAATACCTAAAGAGCTGCTGCAAAGAGGACAGCATGAATGGATTTTCCATGCCGAGGGATTACATGACCAATAGGAACAGATTTAAACTGCTTCAAAAAAGAGGCATGTTAGTCCGAGGAGGAGGGGGAAGGAGGCAAATCTAACCACATGAAAATAATACAGTACAATATAATCTGGAAATAGTAATGTCTCTGTCCCTATAAGTAGAACCTCCACAAGGACTTTGATATGCCACAGACATGGGCTGACAGAGACCTTTGTAAATGTAAAGTACTGCCACTGGGATGGAGTCACCAAGGCCAACTGCACACAGGGCTGCATTAGCAAAGTGACAGCCAGCAGACTGAGGAATGGAATTACTGCTCTCTATGGCAGTTATGAGGCTCAACTCTTGTCCAAGAGTACTCCTCGTATAAGACACCAAGTACAAGACAGATATTGATGTACTGAAGAGAGTCCAATATCATTTGGAGCCTGGAGTACACGACGTACAAGGAGAGGATGAAAACTGGGGATGTTCATCTTCAGTAGGAAAAGCTCATGGGCTATCTTACCTGACATTACTGCCTAATGGAGAGCTGTCAAGAACTAGAGCACCAAACCCTTCTCAACTGTACCAATGACAGATAACAGGAGATTAATACAAGCTACAACAACAGGAATCAACTTAGATTCCCGGTGGAAAAAATTCACCATGAGGGTTGTCAAAGACTGCAGCTGGTTGCCCAAAAAAGTTGTGGTATTTCCATCTTTGGATATTAAAACCCAGGGTGAACAAAGCCCTCAACAACCTGATCTAAACTGGTCATACACTTGAGTAGCAGCTGCACTAAATGACCTCCACAGGTTTCTGCCAGATTACTCCATGGATTCCAGCCCTCCTGAAAAAGCATTTATCAGGAATGACAAGTGCATACTTGATTGTATCCTACATCTCAAGGATGACTACGTTACCTTGAGCAATTCTGACAGCTTTACAATTCTAGAATTTTCCACCATGCAGGGGTATTCTGAGGATGTATCAGCTGACAACAGAGGATGCAAGGATATATCCATCAGCAGACAATTTCACAGAATGACAGAGTAGCTGAAGTTTGAGGGGAGCTCTGAAGATCATCCAAGTCCAAAGCCCATCTCAAACACAGCCAACCTGAGCAGTTTACTCAGGATTATGTCCTTACTATCAGAAATATCTCCAAGGATGGAGATAATATCAGAAACAGAAGACTGCTGGCAGCCAGTTTAACTTCCAGTTTTACAAGTTCAGGTCTCGCATGGTAAGTGAATTTTGCTTGGTGCATATTCCTACCAGACCCACAGCATTTCAAGGTGCCATGTACAAGTGTCACTGGAATGATGAACCCACATCTAAACCAGGGAAGAGCTTGCAACTTCCTTGACTCGTTTTTATTTTCTTATTTTTACCATCATCATCATTTACAATAATAACGTAGGGAATTTAGTCTCTTTCCTCAGCACAGCTGGAAAGCATATCTCAATTTTGCTTTACACCACCCCTTTCCCATGTACTCTGCATGCAGTTGCTTGTCATAAACAAATAAATTAGCCTTAACCATTGTGAGCACACAGGCTGCTTTCAATTAGAGGTGGCACCTTCAGACCCTGTTCACTCAGCAGCAGGAGGACAGGAAAACATTTCCGTTATTGAACTGCTTGGCACTATCTTGCTTGGGGATATTTATTTTAATAAACACAAGGTCGTTATGCTGGCATGAGGACACCACAGGTTCTCCCTAAGTGTTACACTCTGATTACATGCTATCCATCTTGCTATTGTATCTCCAGCTGAATTTTGCCAGCCTCAACTGAGCAGCTCCTGTTAAAATTAGAAAAAAAAAAACCCAAACCAAACCCTCAAGGGAGGCCAGTCTCATAAAGAGAGGACTGTAATTCCGGACAGCGAGCAGACAGCTCCATATGCAGCACCAGCTCCAGCTCCCTTTGTGCTGCTTGTGCTATCAAGCACCTGTCACCTCACAGCGAGCCGCAAGAATTGCATCTCCGTCTGCCTACCAAGGGCAAGGCTGCTGATGTCTTGTTCACCTTTGCTATTTTGCATGCAGAATAGAACACGGCAATGGAGGAACTGGTTATTAAGGTGGGGTTTTTTAAGAGTTAAAATTGTTAGAATATTATTCTGGCTGAATCTAGAGTGAACAATTACATACTCTGTCAAAATCCTCTCTTTCCCTAGACTAATTACACTGTCAGACCAGCCAATGCTACTCGGTTTTATGGATGTTTTGGTCTGCTGCTGCTGCCACAAAGCACCAATTTGCCACTGTGCAGAACAACAAAACCAGTATGATGAAAACTCACACATGGTCCTAAAAAGTCTTGTAAAAAAGTTCAGTGTACCTCCAGTGAGAACAATCTCACTGTTAATTCTTTTCTACATGAATGAATGGTGAACTGAACATTCTTTAAAACATCAAAGACCACTCTGTCAGTGGCAACACAACCAAGTAATCTTACTCAACATTTGGAATGAAAAAGGAAGAAAAAAAGAGTATCATTTAACGAGGAGGAAAAAATAAAGAAACCTCTCAAACCTTCAATTCCATTAACACATCACTTACTAGAGACTGAACCTTTCCTGAATATAAATCTAGAAACCATGCACTAAAATTCTCTATGTTGTAAAATAAAAAGAACACCTTGTTGGAATTCTGTTGACCTAACAGAGGCAGGCAGTGACCGCCTTCATCTGGGTAACACATGGCACAAAGAACAATACTGCTGTTTGGTAAATATAATCTGCAGGAAAAATACTGGTCAGGGGAGATCTTTTATTCATTTCTCTAATCCAAGGAAAAGAATATATTTGGATCTGAAAAAAAACCTGATAACGCAACACATTTCTCCTTTCCTGTATTACTTTCACTTAGTAGCATAGTGATTTAAAAGAACTGATGGGAAATGATTCATTCTTTTCCTATAAATTATTTTTTAAGACTTCTATTAATAATCAAAGTATTTTTTTCTAAAACCAGAATGAAGTTTCTAATGTTCATAGCAAAGACGTATACCTTAAAAGCTTGCATCTATCACCTCCTGTTGTATTTGGGAAATCATATATATTCTGTGTGTCTGTTTTCTTAGGCTCCAAGATGGTAAAAACCTTCTCAATAGCCATAGTAATGTATGAGAATAGAAATACATTTCTGCTTCCTTCAAAAAATGGACAAAAATTTGGCTGCTACCAAGAGCAATTAATCTTCCTGAGATCTCTGCCACTTATAACAAAACCTGTAATTCAAGAAACGTTTTTAATTATCATTCACTTTGAGAGAACAATACTCGGTCATGTTTGTCATCAACTATTACTTCCATCTGGTACGTCTGGTACACTGATTTAGGTCCCTTTCTAAACTTAAAGCACCCGAGGTACAAATTGTCCTTTCAGTAACCCCAGCCACACAAACTGCTTCACAAATAGCCTTTTAAAAATCTTCTTTACCTGTGTTGTGAAGTTTTCCCCTTCTGTTTCTGATAATACTCATTGTTAAACATGTAAAGCACAACTGCTTTAGCTTTCTGGTGTCTTTTTGTGCCAGTTTTGCACATACTCCACCTCCACTAAATATTGTTAGGCACATCCAGATACATTCAATCCCTTATTGTCCTTGCAGTTCCCACAGGTAATTCAACTGCTTTGTGAAACAGATGCTAGAAGACACAGTAATGATAATAGCAATAATGAAGAGGGAGCAGTGTTGATGTTGAAGCTGAGGTTTCAGATGCAAACACACCTCTTCCTTGGTTTGCCACACACCTCACACTGAACCTGTCTGGAAACAGATAACCCTCTTGCAGACATGCTGCTTGGGAGCTGAAACTTCTACAGACATATTTGTCCTTCCAGCAAGGCAGTGTTCTACTTTGAGTTCCCATTACACTTTGTGGGCAGAGCAGCAGAGGAGGAAAGGAGGGAAGGGCTGCAGTAGTAACTCTTCCTGACTACAAAAGGACAAAACAGAAACTTAAAATAATCAGGATTACAAGTCAGAACAAAACAACCTGTTCACTCTATTCTTACAAAGTGTTCATGAAACCACCATTTATTTTTTTTTTCAATGCATTAATAACTTTAGCACATTAAGAACTATTCAATCTTTGGAAAATAGAGAAGAGCTTGCTTAATGTTTATACCACAGGTTTCAACTGAGGGAGTCAAGTCTGACAGTGACATTGTTGGAAGTGCACACCTCTGCACTGAAAGCCTCCATCTCAAAAAGGAGTGTAACACCATCTCATGTCCATCTCCTCCTATTGCAGAGTATCACTCGCTCTTAACGAATCTCCATGTTTCATCACTGATATTGTGCCTTTGCTCGAGCAGGTTTGCCCCAAGGGGTTAATATAAGCAAATCTGGAAAAGACTTTAATATCATCAAGTATGAGGTGTAGCATAAAGAGAAAGAAGGGGGCATCCGTAGTTTAATACAAGGTAAAGATTAAATAAAGAAATCCTTCGAGTAATCACATATTCCCGAACACCGCTGTGCACTTGCATTTAATAGCTCCAAAAGTAATTATTCTGTGGCCACCTCAGTGTTTTGGAAAACATAACAGGCAGTTATTTTGTGATTGCGTTTTAGTTTTTCATATCAACATTGTCACTTCAACAGGCCCTAAAATATAATGAAAAGAGATCCTGTGATTAAGTTGGAGAGGCTTGTGGTTTGAAGTCCAAAATTCATTTAATAGCTCTTCAGAAATTTTTAGCTTAAAAGACATTTTATAAGGAGCATTTAATGAATCAGCAAAATCAATTGTTCCCATTTCTCTTGGAAGGTATGCTACTATGTTCGGGCATCAAGAACCACTTCTTTTGGTTTGAGCCTCTTTATGCCACAGCAGAGGATGAGCAGACAATAACTTGCAGACCTGGTGCACTCTGCAAGAAGTAGCTCAAAATTATGACTTCCAGAAAAATCTTCACGATGCATTCATGCTCTCATAAACATAAAGGAGATTTATCTTGTGATTCTAACATACACTTTCTCCAAGTCCCATCTACCAGTGTGCAATCATGTTCGAGTCTATGCTAAAGAAATAAAACACCTGTGCTAATTTTGAATGACACTGTCCAGGACATTAAAAAAATCTAGTCAAAGAAATGTGGCATGGAGCTAGAATTCACTTCCCTTGTTCCCAGAAACACATTTTCCCCAGCAAGATCCATCCCAGGCATCTCCACTGTAACCCAAAACCACACTTGTAACCAAAAAAATGGTGGTTTCAACCCAGCATGCTATTTGGTCATTAATTATGGGCAGTGTTGAAACATCAGGCTTTGAGCACTGAAGTACAGACGTTTGGAAAACACTAAATAAATCAGTCCTACAACTTCGAACCGACAGACACTAATGCATTAACACATAATTTAAGTACCATACAACATTATAATAATGTATTTGCTCAGCACCGTCTGAAGAATATATTTTTCTCTAAAATATGGAGAGCAGAACAGTATGAATTTCATTTTATTTCTGGTACACTCTTTTCAATTAGCAGGAGAAGCAATACAGGTAGGGACCTCAGTACTGTTATGTGAGTGTCACAGAGATATTCGCCTGCTACCGTGTGATCTACTGTTCTTGATCCTTCCAAATCTCTTCCAGAGTATTATCATGTAGAAGTGAGCCTCAGCAAGTTTACAAATGACACCAAGTTGGGTGGGGGTGTTGATCTGCTGGAGGGTAAAGAGGTTCTACAGAGGGATCTGGACAGGCTGGATTGATGGGAGAGTGGGATGAGGTTCAACAAGGCCAAGGGCTGGGTCACAACTCCCTGCAACACTCCAAGCTGGGGGCAGAGTGGTTGAAAACTGCCCAGCAGAAAAGGACCTGCAATATTGGTCAACAGCCAGATGAAGATGAGTCACTGTTTGCCCAGGTGGCCAATAAGGCCAGTGGTATCCTGGCCTGGATCAGCACTAGTGCCGTCAGCAGGACTAGGGCAGGGATTGCCACCTTGGACTCAGCACTAGTGAGGCCCCTCCTTGAACCCTGGGTTCAGTTTTGGGCCCCTCACTCCCAGAAGGGCATTGAGGGGCTGGAGCATGTCCAGAGAAAGGCAATGAAGCTGGGGAAGGGTCTAGAGCACAAGTCTTGTGAGGAGTGGCTGAGGGACCTGGGGTTGTTCAGCCTGAAGAAAAAGAGGCTCAGGGGAGACCTTGCTCTCAACAGCTCCCTGAAAGGAGGTTGGATCCTGGTGGGGTTATAGTCTCTTCTCCCAAGGAACAAGAAACAGGTCTCAAGTTTCACCAGAGGAAGCTTAGATTGAATACTAGGAAAATTTATTCTCCAAAAGGGTTGTAAAGTCCTGGTCCAGGCTGCCCAAGGCACTGGTGGAGTTGCCATCCCTGAAGGGATTTAAAAGATAAGTAGATGTGGTGCTGATGCATATGGCTTCGTGACCTGGCAGTTAACAGATGGAAACCTATCAGCAATACCCTGTCCAGCACCCTACCTCAGAGAAGCTCTCTTCACAACAGCAGAAACATCCCAGTTCATCAATGAACCAGACAGCAAAGGGTGAACATCACAATATTTTTCAACTGCATCTACAACATCCTTTGTCTTCCTGTGAATCCTTAATGCAGTGAACCTTCAGAGTGTTATAAAGGCACACCACTGTTGTTGTGGACCATCCCAGGAGACAGGAACATCCCTGCAGATGTGTCAGCATGTTTTCACCCATTACATGAAAAAAGTGACTCTGAAGTAGGATTGTAGATATTGGGATCTTTCAGCTTCCCTGGAATTAGCAGACTTGGCTTCAACCGTGCAGAGAATGTCACCTCCTCGTTATGGTTAGAATAACTGCGCTGTGTTACCCAGGTAGAAATACGCTAAGACACTATTAGATTAAATGTTATTTATTCTACATGTGTTATGGGACAGCTTCCTAATAGCTTATCAATTGTTTATTAAGTTAATAAACTATTTTGCTTTCCTCTGTTTTATATGTTCTCCTAGAATTATTGAAATGAATTGACGTAAACGTCCTTGTGCAGGTCTAAAAATAAGACTGAAATATATTCTGTAATAATGCCACCAAGTAAATCAGAGCACAAATCTCTTTTGTCCTCCATACAGTCAGTTTCCCAGTGAAAACAGCCAATACCAAAATTAGACTCTATGCTAAGTGTACAGTATGGATTATAAAAATAAATGAGATGGAATAAAAATATGCTAATTGTGTGTTAAAATTTAATAATGTACACCATGATTACTTCTTGTAAAAAGAAATAAGCCGTTGAACTTGCGGAATGGCAACAAAAAACTGTCAGTGTTACATCCTTAAGACTGGATCAATAAAGAAAGGCTTGATGTATTTTTACCCATATTCCAGCCTCACACACTGGGAGTCTTAAGCTTCACACCTACCACATGATTCCTTTCCTTAACTTTTAACAGTCTAATCCACCGCACTGGAAATCAGTACAAATCCTCTAGCAAGGAAAAGATAACCTTGTATTTTGGCACACTCTGTTCACGGGCATTCGTGCCACATTTGACCTTAGACACATAACCAAGTTTCAAAAGGCTAAACTTCCTTGAAACCACTGAGTATTTCCCTTTTGTGCATGTTCAATTATTATTATTAACTCTAATTACATTACTGTCTTAAAACGCTCTTTGGGGACACTTTCCTCTGTTATCAGCAGTTCCAAAAGTAGCTGAAAACACTGCGGGGTTGTTGATTTGTGATGCTTTTGCTGCAGTTATTCTGTTGCTACAGGCAACGGGGCCCGTCTCTTTGACGGAGCACGCTTTTAAACTGTCGCTGAACTTCGCACCAAGCTGAGTTTTCCTTTTTAAAAGCATCCAGCTGAAGGGCTTTCTACAAAAAACAGCTATTTAAAATAAAGAAAAATATACCACACCTCCAAGGAAAGGGAGCAAAGACTACATGATCCAAAAAGAAGGGGGTGGAGGCAAAAGAAAATTCCACTTTTTGACCTGTAGAGGTCCGAGGCAGAACTGAAATAGCTTCTTCTGCAGAGAGTGGACTATTCTTCTGGAGATGCTTTTCTTCACCTCATCACTCCAGCAAAATGTGGATGCCTAATATTCAAGCTAAGATGTTTACTGGAGTATCTGTACAAGCTATTAACTTTTGATAACCTTAAAATTGACTTGACGGGGCAACAGGAGTTCTTTAGGAACTCTAAGGTCTAAAGACATCACTATCATCGAATAACAGGTGATAATTCTGTGGAAATGTTATCGGAGAATCCCACAGAAAACTAGAAATGTGGTCAGATTTTTAATATTTGAGAGTCCTGATAGCATCTTTTGCATTCAGTTATAAGGTTCTCAGCAAGAAATAAGAAAGGCAATGAACAACTTTAAAGGTCAGAGAAAAGTGAAGGCAAACACACATTTAATGACCTGAACTTCTACATTAATAACTTGTTAAGTCTGTCTTAAAACTATGAATATGCAGCATCTTAAATTTAAATCAGGTCTTAATTCGAAATTGTTTTGCTTCCTAGAATCACGTTATGGGCATTCTCAGGTTTGATTTGAAATATTTGAAGTTCTCAAGGTAATAAGATGATTGCTAAGCAGTTAGTATCTTCCAGCTGAGTTGCAAGACACTACTAATGATTGTACAGAGAAAAGATAAGTTTGGTGCTCAAGATTCAAGCTGCCTCTAGGTTTAAAAAATAATAAATGCTGTAACACAAATAATGGATTATACAGCTTTAGATTTACTATGTTCTTCCCACAGCTGTTGGCTGAAAACACTGTCAAGGGTAGAAATAAGAAATGGAGAATTTATGGGGTTCTGGGTTGCCTGATCTATGTGCTCAAGCAATTCCCACTATTCAGCTTGGGAATGCTAATTTTCTAGCGATCATTTTTAAATAATTATCTGTAATAGAAAGTAAAAGCACAAAACAATTAGAACCTTTAAAATATCTTAAATTCCTGTAGCTACTGCAGAAGAAGTAGAGGAATGTAAGAAAAATATTATAAACCAAAAAATTTTCATTACACCGACTGAGAACTGTGAATTACTAATTTCTTTGAAAAATATAGATAAAATACATAAAATAACTAGCAACTACCATCCTCACTTTGAAGAGCGAGTCCAACTAGAGGCATGGAGAACTTTCAGCTGCCTTGTCAGGGTACTTTTTCAGACCTAATGACTGTTAAAATGAACATTAAGACGTGAACCAAGGTTCAAGTAGCAACATCTCCAGGTGGCCAGAACAGGAAGTCTGTCAGGTCTGAATGTCACTGTTAAGGACACCAGCAGGTTGTTTCCCAGAATAAACAGTGGATAATCAGCCTTTTGTTTTCTCCCTTCTCTCCTTTTGTTTTTGTTTTCTCTCTCTCTTTTTTTTTTTTTTTTTAAATATTTCTGCTGAATGCATGAAAAACTGGCTGGGGATTTCCACCAGCAAGCCACAGAATCCATGGATCTCACCAGTCAGTTTGTGACTTCCCAGTGTCCCATTTGACATCCGAGCACACACTTAACTTCCCACACTGATAAGCACATAGGAAATAAGCCTGTACCCTGAGAAAGACTAGGGCAGAATTTAGACCTGCTAAATGGAAATATTTCTATTTTCTTAACATGACTGAGATTTACTTGTCCTGACTGATTTCACAAATGCAGAATTTATATCAAAGAAAAAAAAGTATTGCAGATTTGTCTAATTCAGGCATTCAGCAGTTGAGACAGACCTTAAAACACCTTGAAATTAATGAACTGAAGCGAAAGGAGAGGTAAGGTACATTAGCTCTCCAGTCAGCTTCACCTTCATCTTGTGAAATAAGAATCTCACGCATATCTGAAAGTTGAATGAGTGATCAGATCCTACTGTTATGAAATGACAAATCTACCATCCAAACTGAACTGCTGTTACTTAGGAGTGTGGTGATAGTGCTCAGAAACTTCTTTAGCAGCCTCCCCTGACTGGGGAATTTGAGCCAGAAAGTGACCTCAGAGTTAAAATGCCATATAACAATGGAAGAGGACACTCACCTGTGAACACAAACTCTGGTGAATCAGGGAAGACATAAGAAATATCAAATCATAACGATGTTATCCCTGGAGAAGCAGACAAGCTTAAGCTTTAACTCATGCTCTGTCAGTAACTGACCTTCACTATGTGAAATGTTACTGGTATGATTAGCAAGGCTACAAAACAACCTATATAGAATCACAGAATGGTTTGGGTGGGAAGGGACCTGTCAAAGTCATCCAGTCCAACCCCCCTGCAGGGAGCAGGGGCAGCTGCAACCAGAGCAGGTTGCTCAGAGCCCTGGCCAACCTCACCTGGAATGGTTCCAGGGATGGGGCATCGACCACCTCTCTGGGCAGCCTGGACTAGTGTCACACACACCGTTCTCACTTCACACTTGGAAAACTGAGACACAAGAGTTTAGAATCTGGCTACAGTATTAACAGTACATATGTACTATAGAAATCAAATTAAAACATTAATACATGCTTATATATATATATACACATGCTCCTCTTTATTAAAGCTACAGAGGAGAGTTCTAGCTGTCTGTGGAAGAGCAAAAATCATCCATTTAAAAGATGCCACGTAAAGAAGTGATCAGGGGTTGGAAACTTATTTACAAGGAGCAAGGTAAAGAGCAAAGTGGAAATCTTCTGTAGCAAGCGATATGAATCACTGCAAGGAAAAAGAGGACACCCACAGTGCTCCAGACAACTTGAATGAAGGGAGCCCAGATGGCTTTGAAGTAAACATAAGTTCATTTCTGGCTACCTAAGCTTCCTTCTCGATAGCAGGGCATACAGGAGGGAGCAAGCCTCCTGCACATCCATCATTCACATTTCTTCATTTCATTAAAGACAGAAAATGCACTTACAATATGTCAAGCTGATACAGCTCTTGGCATGAGTCAGAGAGGAAAAATCATAAAAGATCAGCCAAGAGGAAATGCAAAATCATGCAAAACTGGTGAAGTGTTTGTTTCTCCCCATCTCTGGAAAAGGAAAATGCCTCATTTTGCAGAAAATGAAGTCAACAAGAAAAGAATAATATAAAATGCCTTATAAAATAATTTTTCTAACTCCATCCCTACCCATTAGCTGTCCAAGTTAAGGACAGACATACAGACAAAACAGCTATCTTCTAGAAAATAGCTTCTCTTTTTACCTTTCCTTGTCTTTCATTTTCTCTAGGATTATTATGGCTTACTTACACCACAGACATTATGGATGAGGCAGAGAGGAAGTTGTACCCATTTAACAGATCCAGTCTTAGCCCTGTTTAATATCTGTGCTGGCTTTAGTGCAGGTCATCCTTTATTCTGTCTAGAGGCTTATAAAGGCTGTGTCCACACTGCCTGCTAAACACACTCAAATACCATGACATTCTGGTCCCTTAACTGCTAAGGCTGGAATGCCACTGAGATATCCTGCTCCTCTCCTCCTACCCATGCACTGCATCCTCCTCCCAAGGGAAAAATCAACAGCACACTAGTCCCCTTTTGCAATCCAGATGTGGCCAGGATGGAGACAAAATCAGTCACAGAATGTTAGGGGTTGGAAGGGACCTCAAAGATCATCTAAGTCCAATCCCCCTACCAGAGCATCTCCAATGTCATCTCCCCATTGCTGAAAATACGTAAATATGTTCTGCAGTCACAGATGAAAATGAACCTGAAGAAATCTTGATGTATTTATTTTATCCTGACTGCATCACTCCATCTTCCACTTCAGTAAAAGGACTAGCAAACAAAGATGCTATAACAGAAAAACAAAGCCTCAACTATTTATGAAACATTTAATAAATAGCACAGATCATAAACCAGAAGAACACACAGAACAGGAAATTAATTGTTTTGAAGGTAATGAGGGAATTCAAGGAAGTAGAATAAAACTTTCTCCGCAATGCAGCTACACCACGGACAGCATCAGCTGATGCTTCCACTAGCATTATTGCTCTCAGTACGTGACCCTACCCCAGAGGCACCACCTCTAATTGCTTCTGTAACACGGCCAGAATTATCCCTACTCCTGTCGCGATCAACAGGGCACTTCCAATCATCACACGAGCAATCCACTAATAAAGGCTATATAAAGAAATTTACTTTAAAAAATAATGTTCAAAGCTCCACACTTTTGTTACCTTTTAATTCCAGTGCTGTATTTTACTTATATAAGGTATATTTTTCCACATAGTTTCTTTAAGGGCTCAGCCTGTGAAGGCACATAAAATAACTAGAAAATCTCCCCAACTATACAAATGCTTTTGTCCTCTTGAGATACAGAAGACTTCTCAGAGGCTAAACTAACATACCTTTAAGAACTGAACATTCTAACCCAAACCTGTAAACATCCTTTTCTTTCTACCACTTTAAACAAAGTAAAAATTCCTGCTCCTAAAAGAAAAAGATGGGTACAAGAACTGGAAGACTCAGAAAACAGACAATAGTCATAGAGTTAAGTAGCCCTCATCCAGTCCAAAAGAATCATGAGTTCACTATCAAGCTGTATTTCCAAATTTGTCACCAATGAGATGTCACATGGAACACAAGTCTTTTAAAACTCTCTGAATCTGACTTCAGACGTGCTAGAAGAACTCACTGTGTTTTGTTTCTCCATATAATCATAGAATCTTTTTAACTGGAAGAGACCTTTAAGGTCATCAAGTCCAACCATTAACCCAGCATTGCCAGGTCATTACTAAACCCTGTCTCTCAGCACATCTACACGGCTTTGAAACCCCTCCAGGGATGGGGACTCCACCACCACCCTTCGCAGCCTGTTTCAGGCTTTGACAATCCTTGCAGGGAAGAAATTTTTCCTAATGTGCAACCTAAACTTCCCCTGGTGCAACTTGAGGTTGTTTCCACTTGTCCTATCGCTTGTTACTTAGGATGTCCATCTGCAGATGTACATCTTTGTGTTTAGGTTATGACCATCATGACAACATCCATATGAAGGGATAGAAGTACACTCAGGTAGCATTCACACTAATTACTTAATAATTGTAAAGCACCTTCAGGAGATGAAGTGCGTGTTAAGTATTGCAAGCTCTTACTTCTTTTCAAAAGTAAGTTACTAGTGCTTGCAAAAGCAAAAATAACTCCATGTAATTAAAGGCCAAAGACCCCTGCTAACTCTGCAGCATCCAAGCCTGCACACCAGTCGGAACCCAGCACACTCAGGACCAATCCTGCTGAGCCATCCTCATTACAACAGGGCAAACAAAGATGTTTTCTTTATGTTCACTCGATAATTACATTTGATCTCCCTCACTGACGATCTCCTGCTAGCAAGGAAAAGTATAAAGTGTTTTAATGGGGGTCAATCTCTAGCTGTTTTATTTTCACTTCAAACACAAAAGAGATTTCCTTTAACTTCCAAAGCAATAACCAAAGTAGTTTCCTCTCTTAAGCCTGTTCAGTGACAATGAGCCAACTACATATCAACTGCAAGCTCAGCTGGCAATTAATCCTAATTTACCAATGAGCACAAACTAAAATATTCTTTTCCTAAGACTTCAGATGTTCTGTAGCCATTATGATACCCAGAACAACTTGTAAGGTTTACCAAAGCTAGCACAATGATTTCTTTTCTCCTTTTGCTTAATCTGCAGTATCCCTCCGCTTCAGACTGAAAAGATTAAGGCCTAGCACTTAAAACAGATGCAAAAGTAGATTCTTAACATGAGACATATGGACTTAAAACAACATCCACTAACTTTAGAAAGCATTGTGACTGGTTAGTAGCTCTAAAAGAAGAATAAACTGTCACTGAAAGGACAATAATTTCAAGTACACAATGTATCTAAGCAATTTCTCATACGTTAAAAGCTCTACAAATTAAAGAACAAATAGTTCATCCTCAGCTCACACAGACAGGCTTAACTGGAGGCAAGCAACCTGAGTTTGCCAAGACCTGGCTTTTGCTCCACAGGTGATTTCTAATATTATTCTGCAACTCTCCTGTGCATCAAAACTCAAACGATGTAACACCAAAAAAGTCACTGAAAACAAGCTACCCAAAATATAATAAATTAAACAAGAAGCTATTTCTGAAACAAAAAGCTTTTTTTCCATTTCATTTAGTGCTTACTACTAAGAAATTTGGGGACATAAAGCAGAAGAGAGACATTCACAGAAGAGGATGGGTTTATCTGATTTCTTCCTTCTTAGGCACCCATTTTTAGAGAACAGATCAATGAGTACACTTGCCTTTGCACCAGCAGGACAGGAAAATGAATCCCCAGACAGCACGTGAATTATTGCAGACTATCAATTTAAAGTTAAAATGGGTAAATCTAACATTTCAATATTCTTACTGAGGTCCCTGTTGAGAGACTGCTGGAATCCTCCTAGCAGGGATCTTGCAGCTGAAGAAGGGTAAATTCATTGCAAGGTAAAATAACACTTGAGGAGAGGAGACAATGGGCAGGATTTTCCAAAACACATTCAAGGTGAGGCAAGACAAACTAATTAGTAACGTAATTTCATTACTTCCTCTACAAATTAGTGAGGGCATAGACAGCTTCTTTAAACAACATCTAAACAATTATTTCATAGCCTTTTAGTCCAATTTCCAGCTTAGCATGACCCAGCCTACTTGAATCCCTGCCTGTTCAATGTCTTCTCTAGACTGTTCCAGGAACTGAACCTTTGCTTATATTCCAGGGATCGTATGTTAGCAGTGGGATGAGTGTACACACCGTCCAAGAGCACTGACATAAATTAAAGCTTCCCTACCAGCATTAACCACTTCAGATTCATCTTGTAAGCTTACAAAAACCAGACTTGGGTCATTATAAGTGATAAGCTAAATACACCTTCTCAGAGTGAATCCTGCAGAAATAGCTACACACAAAGCACCTCTTTCTTCTGGCCACCACGGGCAGAGGCAGATTGCAAGGCACAGGAAAAACATCTCTACCCACCAAGTCTTTGGCATCACATCAGCAAATAAAGTTCCCCCTATCTCAAACACACATTTGACCTTGGGAAAAGCTTAGTGTGGACTGGTACCAAAGGGATTAGTAAATGCACCATTTTTCCAACACCGTTTTCAATTACTCTGATGAGCAATTAAAATGCTAATTAAAAAACAATCTGAAACTCAGTACTCAGAAGGTTATGAAATAATAAGCTCTTGTACACTCACTGCATTGGAAGCATGAAGAAGGAGGTCGCAATGTAGTTGGAGAAGAAAGATGCAAAAGACGAGGACTGTCTCATGCTTGGGGTTGTTTGTTGATTATCTGAAGTATCTTTTTCTTTTCAACACATCTGGCAATGTAGTTTTTAAATGCTGAGTTAGACCAAAGGTTTATATGAACAGTACCTTAGCAGATACGGGTTTCAGGCAGAAATGCCGCTCACACAGGACAGGAAAAAACCCCACATGCACCTTGTTGTCAACTTGAGAAGTTCAGAGTTCACCAGCCAAGTCTAAAATAATCATGAAGTTGTGTCAATCATCAGGAGACATTTTTAAATGGCTAAAGTTTGGGCTTGCTTTGGGCTATCAAGCTTATATCTACAATCAAGAGAATTAGAAACTATTGTTTTGACTCCCTGTTGTGATTCTCATGCAGTTGCAGAATTTTAGAATTTGGCATCTGAAGACAGCCTCTAAATATTGTGAGTCAAGAAAAATAAAAGTTATGAGAGCTAGTAGCACTGCCTCCATCACTACACACCAATGAAGTCCTGTTCTGGGGGATGAAGCAGCACAAAGTAGTGATCTAAAAAGAAACCAGAGCACTACACAACATTCATAAAAATTGTTGTCCTGTTGCTCGTGTCCAAAAGAATATTAACACTGCTTTCAATTCAATTCTCTATGAGCTAGAGCACATCGAACTGCGCAAAAGAATTAATTTTGACATCTGACCTGGGAAGGCCTTGGAGTAACCCTGGAATTCCCCCATAGTGTGGTGAGAGAGAAGCAAATTCCTGCTCATAAGTAACTCACTCGTCCACAAATAGGATTTGACCTGTTCCTCCAAAGCTACTCACTGAGATCTTGTATACTTACCAAGTCACGTTTCCCATCCCGGTTATAAATATTTACTACCTAATTTTTACAAACACTGTCAAGTTGCACTTGATGCAGCACACGAGACCAAAATCCTTGTCACAATGCACCGACTGTATCGTAAATGCTGCAACAAAAAAACCTCAGAGATACTCAAAACACATTATCCTTCAAAAAAAAACCCAAAACAAAGTGGCAGTATAACCTCAGCCTTCTAGTACCTCCCAAAAACCACTGTGATGCACTAAAAACAAACAAAAATGTTCATTAAAAACCACAGGTTCTTCTCATCTATTCAATAGCTGGCCTGCACACATTCGGTAGGAGGTCTTGATTGATGTGATTGGTATCTATATTGCTGAGATTAAGGATGGACATCTTCTGTGTGGTTGGAAAGAAGTGCATGGGCTCTCCTAGGAAATAATATTCATCTGCTTTTTTATCATATAGTATCATACATATGGAATCACTCAGAATAAATTATCTTACATCTCAGCTTATCCATCGGTAAAAAAAATAAAAATGAAGGGTACTATTAGAGGAACCAAACAGAGACAGATGAAAAACCTCTGCACTACAGAGCATAGCTCAAGATGTTATCTGAGGAGTTAAATTCACATTCCAGTGCCACAGCTACTGACATTGCGTTGGGCTGTATGGCTGCGCAGAGCCAGGCACAAGGCCAGAGGATGAGTTCAGAAAGAGTTCCACTGAAGTGAGCCATGAACTGGCTTGAAAAATCAGCGTTCAACTCCATTGTTTAGAGCATGATAGTAAAAAAACCCCAAACAAACAAACAAACAAACCCCAACACCACACAAACAGAAATTGTTTGCTGTAGACTGAAAACCAGAAGATGTTTTTTACTGAACATTCTATCTTTTTCTATTGATAACATTAAGCTACAAAATAATCTGAAAATACAAATTCAAATCTTTGAATTGCACTTTGCACTCTGGTGTATTACCAAGACTACTTCTGATTAATAGACCTCCAAGGCTATACGTGACAGCTGTAAAGAGGACCTGGTAATGCTGCAGGAAAGAAATAAACCTATTTGTCTCCACTGGAGATTACCAGGTGGAATGTGATCAACTAACTGTAATTACCATGGTTGGATTTCAGCCAAGACATTATGAACATTAGCACTTCAAATTACGATATAGATCAGACTAACGTTTCAAAGAAGCATTACCATAACCATGCCATTAATCTTATTTGGATACACCTCCTGAAAAAAAAAGGCTACCTTGTAATGCTATTAAAAAATATTTTACTTAACACTGAAACATTCAAATGAGTAGTATCAGCAAAAAGAAAACGTGGCTGCACTCATTTTTTAGGAAAAAATAGCATCCCTAAGGTGTTAGCTTTCTTCTCATTCATTTCATTATAAATCCCCTTACGTCTGCTAATCCAGCTTCATGTCTCCAGCATCATTTACATTTTGTGTGCTAATTTCCCAGCAGGTTCTGGCTGTTCCAGGTATTTTTCTTAGCAGAGCATCAGAGGATTCTTATTTCTTGTCTATGCCACAAATCCCTGTAATGCCACATGAATAGCGTTGTGGCACCTGCTAGTAAGTTAGATCACATTTCTTAGTTGAAAAACTGAAAGTAGTCTTACCCTAATGCATGAGAATGAAATAGAAAAGATGATATCATTGCCATATTTAAGGAAAGTTGGTGGTTTCACCAACTTTGACAGAGTGTGACTTCCTAATGCTAATGCCATTAGTCAATGAAGAGCATGGGAGAAAGTCCCTGAAGAAACTTACCAACATTCAATTTTATTGTTTATGTTTACATTACATATCTTAAGGAATTAGGACCATGAAAATGATCGGGGGCTGGAGAACCTCCCCTACGAAGCCAGGCTGAGAGAGTTGGGGTTGCTCAGCCTGAAGGTGGCTCTGGGGAGACCTTTTAGTCTTTCAGTACTGCAAGGGACCTGTCAGAAAGATGGGAAGGGAGTCTTTTATCAGGGATTGAAGTGATAAGATGAGGAGTAATGGGTTTAACCTGAAAGACAGGAAATATAGATTAGTTATTAGGAAGAAATTCTGCACTCTGACGGTGCTGAGGCACTGGAACAGGCTGTCCAGAGAAGTTGTGGATGCTCCATCCCTGGAAGTGTTCAAGGTTGGGATGGCTGGGACTCTGAGAAATGATGTTTAAGGCCCCTTCTGACCCAAATCATTCTCTGATTCTTGGACATTTTACAAGACAAAGATCATTTCTGGCATTGGTGAGAATACTGAATTATAAGCTACCTAACAATACTATTAATTTAATTGATACAACTCCTATGGAAGCCAAATTTCATATAATCTGCATTAAACAAGGAACTGTCACATCTGGGGTTTTCTTTGATTTTTTTTTTTTTCCTGTTATGATCAACACCCCAGAAATTCTACTGAGGTATGATCAACACAAAAGGAGGGTTTGGCTTGTTATTTTTTTTTATAAAAACATAGGAGAGAAGTCACTACAGAGACATCATGACCCATTCACATCCAGAGACAAAAAAGAGAAGAACATCTAGTTGGAGGTAGAAAGCCAAAAAAAAGGAGGAAGCATGACAGCATGGTTTCAGTAAGGCACCTTTCTTGCTTTCTTTTCACTTGATAAAAATAACTCTGGCAAATAAAACAAAGACACTTCTATCTGCTGGGGTTTTAGGTACTCCAGCTGACTGCTGTTCTCATTCAAAATTGCTTCATTCCAGGAATACATCATTTGTGACCTCCTTTCTTCACGTGCCTTTCTTCATTCGTGCCTCTGGGTTTCTCTTACACTCTCTCCTGGGATTTTTTCAGAATTCCCCTCCTAACCTTCTCTTCGATATTGTTCTGTTTCTTTTGCCGATATTTTTATATTGGATTCTGTGAGCCAGACTGTAGTTTTACAGCCAAAATATTTCAGTTAATAGTATAAAAGACAGATGGCAGAGTTTGAAGCATTCTAGTAGTGATGGTCTTTTACTAGCAGTCAGTACATGAAGGAAGCAAAAGGTTGCCAAAACCATCTCCCACAAACTTTCAAAAGTGTGTAGAAACACTAGGAAATCCTAGGAAGTCTTTGGAAACTCCCTAGTAGAACCGTTCAAGATGCAGAGTACTCCAAGCCGCACAAGAGGGAAGGCGATAGGGTTAAGAGCTGTCTCTGTTATGGTTGTTGTAATTCCAGAATGCACTGGTTCCTTGCCCTAAGAGAACGTTCTGGTAAAAGCTATTCTTTGTTTACAGCTCACAGGCCACATATTTTTATTACTTTATTACCATCTTTGATCAAGGGGGCAAGGAAGGAATACAAAAGACTGGTTGTGTTATCAAGGACATAAATAAAAATATGCAAAGCTCAAAGGCAGAAAGTTAACCATCTACATAAAATGTCTGCAGGAGCTACAGCTTGTAGAGGACAGCCTGACAAATTGCTTTTCTTCACATTTTTATTCTCTTAAATATTCCTTTACTCAGAAGTTTGAAACTATGAAGGCAGAGAAAAATGAGAACAAGAACCACATGGTATCACCATAAGGAGAGTAGGTGGAAATATTAAAACGAAGACATTTATTTTATAATGTGTATTTCCTCATTACACCTCCCAGATGCACCCTTCCATCTTTTCACTCTAATATTTCTGTGCAGTCACCCACCTAATTTGTTGTTGTGTTTTTTAGTGTATAAATGAAGCCTCCAGTTTGCTAATGGAGAATACAATTGTACCACAAATTGCATGCTAACCCATATTTCATAATTTAATGTGAAGCTGCATAAAACAAATAGTAAACTTTGCTGCTGTCTCTTTTAGAACTTCCCAAGTTTAGGAAGAAAAAAAAAGGAAAAAATAAATCAATCTTGTGCTAATTGTCAGGGATTGGTAATTTTCTGTGAGCTGTGACACAATTACTTACAAACTGCACATAAGAGAGGTTTGAACTTCTGCATTACAATGAGTTTCTGGCACCTGTTTGGGACTCCTCCCTCCATGGCACGTTGGAAGCTACAGCACAGCAGCTCTTACAACAGAAGGGAAAACTAAAGCATCCCAGGGGAATAAAGAAAAGGATTAGTACCAAGTTTGCTGTTTGATACAGTAGTTTTCTTCCCTCCTGTTTCCCAGGAGTGGGCAGCATGAAACATCCAGCTAAAGAGATGGTTGAGGGTTCCCAGTCACTTTTGTTGAGTTAGCATGTGCCTCTAGGTCTAATGGAAGGAATTCTCTCTCTCTGCATTTTGGTAGCAAGGTGGAAGCTCACTTTTCAACCAATCCCAGTTTCAACATGGAACATCTCATCAGAAGTAACAGAAGGCCATGACACACGTCTCCACATGGTTTCCTCTCCATGAGACAATGGTCTGTACAGCTCTCCATTGAGGGCCACTATGCACAGACTCATGATCACAAGTATTCTTTCTAAATTAAACCTCTTTTAACAACAGACTTCTGCTGCTGCATCACATTGCCCAGTTCTAGTTAACATCTAAAAATCTTCTCTATCCACACCTTTTAAATGGTCTAATATTTAATTTTAGATTGCTAGGGTGCTCGTCTGAAAGTGGGGAGACAAATGCTCGAGAGGGCTTCAAATGCGAGTGGAATCTCACTAAGATGTTCACCTTTAACATTACTATCGAAACAGCAGCAATAGGGATCAAAGATCCTGACAAGAGCAACCTTTCAAAACGTCCATTAAAGTGGCCACTGCAGGACATCTCTTTTTTTATGCTTTTCCAGGCTGTCTATAAAATTTGCAGAGTTGCTACCTGCACAACGGTGATTTTATTTAGATCTTACTTCCCTAGCTTGCCTCTGGACGTTATGTGCTTTTGTTTCCCTTTTTTATACAATTACTGATTTTTCTCAAAATGCATCTGATGATGCCATGCTGATCTGTTTCCTCTCTTTCCTCCACAGCAGAGGAGGAATAAGGCATCATTTTGCCTGTAACATAATGTCTCTGAAAACTTGTCACATCACCAATAAGCCACTGTGCCTTACCTTAGTTTTCTAAGAGGCTAATGGAAGTGGAGCTTCTTAATGGCAGCAGAAGGGAAACAAAAATAAAAAGAGAAAGCTCATTTCTAAACCCATCAGATATTCTACCAAAACTTGCATTTATCATGTGCCAGATAAAGTAAATTAACAGATTTACTAAACAATGAACTATTAAATGAGAGCAGCAGGGAGAAGAGAAGAAAAGGTAAGACAGAGAAGGTAGATGTAAAGGAGAACAAATACAGCATTTTGGGGGGCTATCTTGCTATGACTTGGCAGCTCTACAGGGATTTGTGTAAATCCACTACATGTAAAGGACAAACCCAGCTGTTAAAAGTTTAAGTCACCATAGTCTAAACCATGAGCTTTTGCATCTTGTCACCATGTAGGACCCCCCAGGTGGAGGGGCTATCTCGTTCTCCCATTCACAGCTCCACTGGGAGTGATCTTCCCTAGGACCCTATGATTTGTCTACTCCTCCACCACTGGTAAAAGAACTGTGCATCTCGGTTTTTAACATTTGCATTTAAACTGGAATACCTAAAGAACTACATATGATAAGAAAGTAAGGGAAAAGTCAGAACTAAAGTTAACTCTACATCACCATATTCATCATTCACAGGGTTAAAATGGTTTTGGCCATCTATTGAAAAACAGCAATAAATTGTGTGTAGACCAGCCATACCCCAAGCAGTTAATAACAAATAGCTGAAGCAACTAGATTTCTCATTTTCAATGGTTTATTTCATGTCATTAGTTAAATTTTGTTTTGCTAAAACTAGCAGATATTCATGAATTACTATGATAATCACAAAAATAGGGTGGTATTAAAAGGTAAGGAAAAGAAAAGGCTGCATTTGTAATTAACAGCACTGATAATGAATAGCTTAACTAGTCTGATCTGTCATGCATTTTGTTCCAAGTGACCAGACTTGCTGAGTCTGAAATTATCTTAAGTGATGACACTGTGCCTTACCCTACAGAAGGAAAACAAAAAGCAGAATGTCCAGTATTCAACTCCTCCTACTCAGTGGTAGAATAAATATTTAATATTAATCCTAAATACAAAAATATTAAATCTCTTCAATGTTTTAGCACTGCCTTGGATCCAGGACTTTTATTTCACATTGAAAATAAAATGCTGACCCAAAAGAGGAGACTATAGATCTCATTCTGGGAAAGGAGGAAATCAAGGAACAGAAAAGAGCATAATTTAACAAGCTAGATGACTAAATCCACCCCTAAAATAGCTCTACTGAAAGCAAAGGGGCTATTTGCAGCAAGGATGAATTCAGGCCAGAAATATCAGTTACTGGATTGCATTAGCAAACAGAGCTTTACAGCAGGGAAAATTGCTTGGATCCATAGCAGGGCACAGAAATGAAGTAGAAGTCTTTCAAGGCCACTGCCTTGGCCTTCTGGGATGATCCCTGGGACATGTTCTGTCTGCAGTGTCCCCACTGGAGTGACTCCCATCACCTGTCCGGGTAACCAAAGCAAGGGAAAGGACAAAGAGTACTATAAAGCACAAAGAGATTAAGGGATGGAATGGGGACAGTTGAGAACTCCCAGCTGGACAACCAGAGAGCCAACAGATCAGGTAATAACTCAGGCACACCCATCACCCTTCTCTCCGCTTACATGAGGGAAGCAGGATAACAGTGCGAACCAGACGAGCGACCACATTCCAGGAAGAATAAGGAAAGGGTTCAAGCACCTTTTCTATGCTAAAACCAAAATAGTTGGGATAGAAGTAACGGAGTAGGTAGAGAAAATCAGTACTTTTTAAAGTACTCCCGAGCTTGACTTAACGAGCGCTGCCACAGAAGATCTCCTCGAGGGAGCTTTGTATTCTGTACCAGAAATCAGGGAGGGGGGGGGGGATCAGCAACTGTAAAACTGCAGGCACTCCCAGTGCCACTACATGCTGGAATTGCTGCTCTCGGAATACTTTCTGCTGCCATCACGTTTAGAAACACTGACAACTGGGGAGATTTTGTTTCATCTTCAGAAATTATCACACAATTAGGAGGGGAAAAAAAAATAAAAAAATAAGGGCACTGTGTTCCTGTGTTCAGAATTCACTCTGATACTCCCAAGGCTCCCCAGTTCCTCTTCCTAAAATACCAATACAGTTAGAGACTAAACAGCACTAAAGACTGGGAAGAAAATATGGTTAAATACAATGTAAGGCATTATCTCTGTCTGGAAAGTTTGCGTACTGTGACAAGATAGAGAAACACTCGAGTGAGTTATCTTTTTTTTTTCTTTTTAAGTACAGAGCTGTCCTTGGAGAGGGAACTAAGTTGTGGGTTCATTTATAAATTGATCATCAGGGTAATGTTTACTGTTGAAGTTATTTCTTGTTGAGGAAATGGCACCTTATCCTGCTGACTCAACTTCTGAGTACAGAAAGAAGGCATTTCAGACCTTGTTCAGTTGTTACACATTACAAAGATGAATACATACTCTAAACTGACAACCTTGAAAGCATAGAGACATTAAAGAGTGATTTGAATCCAATAAAATCTCAAAGAAATATATACAGAGAGGAAGGGTAACTCAATAGCCACAAAATCCTACCTAAGGTCAAATCAGAGTAAGGTCTAATTATTCTGGAAATCAATTCTTCAATTAAGAACCAGAGATCATCACAATAGACAACTACTCCTTGATACACATCTAAAAACTCACAAATAAAAAGAGGCTTTGGGTCACCTAAAGGATAAAACCCTAAAAGGTAGAAAATAACTGCTACTAGGAACACTGCTTCTACAAAAAGACAGGTGAGAAGAAGTCCTAAATATCCCTGAAAGTATTCTACTTTTATTTTATGCAGCCTTATGCTGCATAATATGTGCACAATTTCCAAACTCAGTGTGAAACATACGACTGATATACAGCTAGAATACAAATCATAAAAGCTACTTAAGAAGTATTGATGAAATGCAAGTAGTGAGCATAAAATTGGCTTTACATACAATTTAGTGTGCAACTGTCCTTCCCCAGTGCACGCCACATTTTTAATTGCTAATTAAAAAAAGTGTAGTCAAGGGAGGTTCTCCTCCCTTTCTACTCTGCCCTAGTGAGGCCGTGTCTGGAGTACTGTGTCCAGTTCTGGGCTCCCAAGTTCAAGAGAGACAGGTAAATGCTGGAGAGAGTCCAGTGGAGGCTGGTACAGAATACAAGTGAAGACACTGAGGGCACTGAAGCATCTCTGTGATGAGGAAAGGCTGAGAGCCCTGGGAGTGTTTAGGGGGAGAAGACAGAGAGGATCTGATCATTGCTGATCAGTAATTAAGGGGTGAGGGACAAGAGGGTGGGACCAGATTCTTGTCAGCGGTGCACAGTGGCAGGATGAGGGGCAATGGGCACAAACTGGAACCCAGGAGGGTTCATCTGAACAGGAGGCAAAACTTATTTGCTGTG
>VWZY01010392.1:281854-310000 GCA_013399075.1 Chloroceryle aenea
CGGGACACAATGCTGGGCCCCTTGCTCTGCGTGACCCTGATGGAGCCAGGGGAGTTGGACAACATGTCTCCAGAGGTTCCTTCTGACCCCACCCTTTAGTGATTCTGTGATAATTCTTTAATTAAACAGCTGCAAAGACATGCATCTTGCTACAACCCTCTGTCCTGCTTTTACTGAAATCTTCTCTGAAAGTATTTCCAAGAACTCTGCAACACTGAATCAGCTCAACCCCGCTCCATTCACACAAGGTAACACTTGCCATAAATGAACAAACAAAGGCACACAAAAGACTTATAAATTTAGACTTAAGAATTTCAACACCACATTAAATATTTAGGCACCTTACAGGCTAACCCACACGAAATGCAGCTGTATGGTTTTATTTCAAAAACAGCTCTATAGCTGCATCCTTGCATACAGAACAGTGAACTGCATGTGGCAAGTAGTCTGAAGCAGGCCAGGCTGCATGTGGTCACCTAATGAAGTGCTCAGGTAGAGGACTGAGCAAAAACTCCTGACAGTACCTGTACTGTATGACCTCCCAGATGAGTTTTCTCAGTCAGATTTCATATGGGCAGCCTCAGTTTATCGTTCTCTTCTGCATATTTAGTCTAAGCAGACCACTCAGCGCAGGTCCCCGCTGAATACGCGAGCTAGTGTGGGCTTCACCCTACAATAACATGCTGCTTATTTAGTGGCTGAAGCAGAGGGAAAAGCCAACACTAATGCTTGTTACTAATTAGATTTTTTTTTAAGACCTCACTGGGAATTTGTAGCTAAAAATTACAGTGCCAAACTCCTAAGAACTGGCCATATTTTAACTGCTTGACTGTGTAGTTGAAGCAGACAGAAATAGTCTTAAAATGTGGCATAATTATTTGGCCGTGTTAGTAGATACTACTCAACGTTAATTATGCATTAAAAGCTAAGAGTGTTACTTATTACTGTGCAGGGATTATATATTTATAATGTGTACTGGGCTTTCTGACAGAGGGCTGCCTTATATGTGCTTCATGATTCAGGGGCAGGAAAGAGGTCCCCAGATTTCATTTTATATGTACACACTCATTTCTTCCTGCATGGTAAATACAAGCAGTCGCTCAAACTCATTTTCGGATCTAAAACATGATCAACCACAAATTAGAAGAGCAAGTTAACATGTCAATCTGCTATAGAACTGACACCAACTTCAAACACTCCTAACTGAGAAAATGGATGTACGAAATACCTCCAACACCTTCCCCCTCACTGCATCTCACAGAAGGTTACAGATGAAGCTCCGCAATGGATTCATGCAGCCATCAGTCAACTCATCTTTTCACGAGGTGATTTCACAGAAGACAGGGCTCAAACAAAAACAAAACTGCTGAGATTGATACTTTACCAAGAGTTTACTCCAGATCACTGCAAACCAGAACTAACCAATAGCTAAAATTTCTTTTTCCTGGATTTAGGAAACTCCCTTGCATGTAAAACTATTCAGTTTTGCCACAGTGGTCACCTCTGAAGTTCATTCTGCACAGCACACTGTGACACAGGAATTAACCAGCATCAATTCTATACAACACTTGTTCGTGTGTGATAAGTCCTAAAAGAAGCATAATACTGTAACATGGGGTGAGGTCTATTGGCTGTTGGTGAAATTATATTTAATACAGTATCATTCCAAGGAGAGGGGGAACAGCAAAGAAGAGTGTTTAAAGATTGCAAAGACAAACATAGGTGAATGTGTGAGAGCACATACATTCAATGTCAGATTCAAGGGCACTGAATCAAAACTGTTAATGTGCAGCAATTCAGAAGCAAAGAAGTTAGGGCAAGAAAAATGTGGGCAGGAATTAGATAGAACACAGCTTTAAGTTGTCGAGAATGGTACACATAACTAAATTACTACACATCCATTCAAGACAACAATAAGAAATTCAGAATAAATGTAAATTAACCAGTAATTCCCCTTTAGTTTTATTCTGCACATGAAGAGAATAGATTTAAACCACAGTTTAAATGGTTTCAGACTTATGCAGGCCACTACTTTTGAATTTATCAAAACCAATAAACCATCTCACAAACAAATCCTTGTTTCTTTTTTGCTGTAAACCCACCCAAACTACAGCTGAGAGAAAGAGTCTTGATTTTCTACTAGCTCCCAGTTACAAGTGTTCCTGGTCACTCCCCCATTATTCAGACACACTTCTGGGTTTGCATATGTCTCCTCCTATGTTTGAAGGAATAACTGCTGCTGTCTGTGAGGTTCCTGACACTAAATTAGGCCAAGACACTTCACGGCTCCGGTGCTCCGGGCTTCACTGACAGAAGAGCTGGATTTGAGTTTGCTAAGGGAACAGAGGTAAACCAAAGGAAAAGCTTATTCTCTGTATTTTGGTTTGTTGGGGTTTTTTTCCCCCCTCATGCTGCTGATTGAGTGAGAAACATAACCCTTGCCATTATCTTACCATGAAACCTTCTCAGCAGACCTCTCTAAACTTTTTTTTTTTCTTTAACACAGAGAGGCAAAACAACTGTGATGGGACAGCTGAGACAGCATTCTTCTATTTTCTCATGCCAAAATATAAATTGTAAGGACTCAAAGCGAGCAGCTTGCAACACAGAGGGAAAGTACAACATTGCACCAACCCCCATCATAAATTAAGCAGATTACAAACTGTGGAGAAAAGGCTAACTTGAAATTCTTGCTGGCTTTCTCACTGCCCACGGGATTTGAAAGGCAGCTCAAATGAAACTCCATCCTTGCAGACTCCTAAACTTCTACCTGTAATAATTTTCCTTTCGTGAAGATTAGCAGGTTTTTGTTAATAACAATTTAAGCCTCTCTGCAGAACTGCACCCTCTCATCCATCCCACTGCAACCTCTATTTACTGCCTGTATGTCCTCTCTTTCACGTTTAGCTGAAAAACTCCATTTACTTCAGGCTTTTCTCAATCTCTCCATGCACGGATTCACAGGAATGATTTCAATGTCATTTGCTTACTTCAAAAAGGGAGTGATACCATCTCCAAATAAGATACTGTGAATTAACAGAGTGTAAATAATAAAAATTAATAATTTGACTCTGGATATGAGATGTTATGATAAATCCAACCTGCATATCCCGTTAAGATCCCAGTTCTGATAAGCTGCTGCAAATACATTTCTCTTTAGGTATGGCTAGAACTTCTAATGTCCAGCCTCATCAACCAAACCAGAAAGTCCTTAAAAGAAAAGGTCACTAAAATGTCAGCAGAAATGTGCTGTCCAAGTTGCTGATCTTGACAGAGCAGGGTAAGAGTCAGTGCCACCCACATCACTAACACCACGTAATGTATGAATAAAAATCCACTCAAAAAGCCTTCCAAACGTACCCTTTTAAAGTAAATTTCCAAATCCAAAGCATGTCCCATGAGGAACTGAATTATTTTTCCACTTCAGAAGATGTAAAACAAGCAAAGTACTCAGATTAAAATACTTCTGCACTTGGATTGCATATTTCCACTCTTTTGGATGACAAATGTTGGCAAAAAGGACAAACTATTACCCTGCCACTAGCCCTATAAAACTTTTATGATAGCCGTAATATACAAATTACTACATTTATGTGACCACAGATCTATGCAATTTACAACTCTGCTTCACCAGACATCCAAATTCTAACTCAGTATGTTTGTGAACTTAATCCCACCCCTTTAGCTAATCCTTCCTCTGAGACTTCTAAAGTGGAAATGACTGTTCTGACCTATCTTTCCAGATGTCCAGTCTCTGAAAAAATTCAAGGAGACATCACTAAAGATCTTTTGGTTTATCAAACAGGACAATACTTACACATGCACTGGTACAACAAATTGCACCAAAGGCTCAGTGAAATGTTGTGTGTTACTTAATAAACACATTATGGTCTGAAAGGTGCTCAGTCATTACACCCTGGACAAACAATTTCAGAGAAAGCATTCAAAACTTCTGAAAGCCAAGTTCATTGAAAATACAGTGGTCCCATGACATGCTCTCTGCTACCCTAGCACTTCATCTCTCTGGACACTCCCTTCCCAAGTAATACGGGACAAGTAATGTGGGTCCAGTCAAAAGAAATTAAAGGGCCCTGACTCTCCATGAAAGCACTGGCTTGCTTTTTCTCTATTGTGTATGTGTGTTCTGATACCACCTGTAATAAATACTTAATAGCTATAGTACCTCAGTAGCCCTTTGCTCACAATGCTGAGAGCCCCTACCTTGAACAAGCCCTGTAGTTCCCTGTGGGCATTCTATTCCACTCCCTCCACAGCCTGTTTACTTTTATTCTAACCCATCACAGTACTGCAGATCCCTTTTGCATCTCTTCTTCCCAAAACAGGAATACCCCATAGCTCCAAAACACAAACACATTTATCAGTTTCTCAGTTCATCCACTGCTGTACTTCTCCCTTCCCTTAGTCATTCCCCACCACATGATCTTCACCCTGTTCATCTCTGAATCATCTCAGTCATCACTTTTGTTTTCCCATTCCCAAAGAACCTGACTCTGGGTATGAAGTGTTATGATAAATCCAAGTCCCTGTGAGGGGCCCTGTGGTTTCTTGTCCTTCTCATTTCACTACTGTCAGGGTCTCTTACGTGTATCCCCAGCAGTGCCTGTATTCTCCAGAGCAGATATCACCACAGTTCCCAGCAAGGCTTTCTGAGCACAGTGCCAGCCTGCTCTTTTCTAATTCTTATTATTAACCATCAGGAAAATAATATATTCAGCTGTTGAGTCTAAAGAGAACAAGCAGAAACAATTAAGGGGGATGTTGTAATGGTTACCCAGAAATGAGTACGTAGTTCCATTGGCAAGTAACTGCTAAGGTGCTTCAGCAGATTACTGCTATGATGACAGGAACATCATTTCACTCCTGTTTTCTTTGACTTTCCTCAGTTTGTAGTTATTGTAAAATTTTGGATATAAAAAACCACGATATTTTTATCTTTCTTACACGAGAAAATATATCAATGGTTAAAATAATATTACACTACCTGACATCAGCCTAGAAATCAATATAGCATACTCAATGAATTTAACAGAGAAAGACAATGGGTAAAGTAACTTTCTGGGAAAGAGACAAATGTTTACAATTATCTCCAAAAGACATGATAAAAATGAACATCAAGATGCCAAAGGAGCCTAGAAAACTTCTCAGTGGTTACAAAGGGGTCGCATCAGGGGGACGTAAATTAAAACTCTGTTAACATAACACATGACAAAGAACATTTCCAATATTTACAAGATCCTCAGAAACAGGGAAAAGATACAGTCCTCTGACAAAAAATAGATTTCCTTTTCCTCCACAAAAGGGAACCACCTGTTTGTAAACACATTCACAGTTAAAGGAAAGTTAGTCAAGAGAACAGCAACAGGGGAACAAGGGGGTGTCTTCATAGACCAGCTGTTTTTTCTGTGGTAACCCAGAAACATTAACACATACAGTATTTTAATGTTAACAGAGGTAGACAACCTTTATATATATATCTTCCTTAATATCCCTTCCCAATGTCTCACTGTCAACTGTCTTCCCTCAGTATCTTACTAAATCTGCTCAGAGTTATTAAATTAATAGTAAAAGAGCAATACAGGAGCATAAAATATTCTTAATTCTTTTTCATCTAGTGATGATGGCAATTACCTCCTTAAAAAGAACTAGTTTTCCAAAGCAGATATGCAGGTAAGAAGAACAGCCCTTCTCCTAAATACAGTGATTACCACGTTTAATGACTAGGCAGGACACAATGGTTCTTCATTGTCCTGCCTAGGGCATTAACTAACAATCCAGTCATTAATTCCTGGTAACACCCATGTTTTTGAGAATTATTGCCACAGGAATCTTCAATCACAAAATACAGGCAGCAGTTAGCTGGAAAAGATGTTTATACTATGACACTAATAACATCTCCCTTGTACCAAACCTTGTGCGGGTAAAAAACGTAGACCCCTGTAAGCTACAAGGCTGTTAGTGCCTCCTCCCCCACACACTGACTTTCTCATTCCATGCACATATATACGTTCATCACCTTGGGACAACAACAATTTTCAGCCAATGCATGAGAACATTTATGATTAGATGTCTGAAAATCATGTGAAACACGCTGATGTATTTATTTTCGTTATTAGTTTTGAATAATAAAATACGCTAGGTTAGGTTGTTCACAGAGGGAAAACAAGAATGTTTCTGGGCTCAGCATGCGTCAAACAGCAGAAAATTAGTCTCTCTAAGGGCACAAGGTAAATCACGGTGACTGCAGTTCACTGCAGTTCTTCTGTCCTTGAACTTTGCTACTTAATAGTAACAGCGTTAACCACAGGCACTGTTTCTAGAGGAAGACACATCGCAAGAGCAATCCAAAGTACTCACAGGTCCTTTGTGACAGGACAGAATACCCACTCACAGTTTTCATGAAGCTGCCTGGTCAAATAATGCAACAGATCTGGATGGTCAGGAGAAGTTTTTGATGCTGTGTCTTCCCACCCTCTCGAAGGAATTAATGAGTGTTTCGTGGTTGGTTTTGTATTGGTGTTTTGGGTTTTTTTTCAATAACAAACCTCTTAGGAAAGGAGAAAGAAAGAAAAAAAATAAAATACAAAGATTCCATAAGGTCTTGCGTTAAAGTCCGACTTGCAACAATGAAGAAATTTGAGAAAATCACTGAGGAAATAATGACTAGACCAAGTTTATTCTGAAGAGCAGCTCCTAAATGTAACTAAACAAAATGAGAACAAGAGGTCGCACACTACAGACAAAACCCAATCCAAAAGCAGGCAGGCCGCATGAGACATTTAGCTCTCCACCAGAGTTCAAACAGTGTCATGCACCTTCTGGGTGAACAACTAAGCAGAGAGCTCGTTTATCTTTGCCAGCAAAGAGATAGGTGCTGAAAGGGAAGCCAGATGGCATCCATCTAGTCCAAGTGGCTGGCTGCCTCTTAGCTGGCCATCCCATGGGGCTTCTAGCCCTGCAGTAGATATACTGGCCTGCAAGTTAGTTGTGCTACTGGATCTTGGAGGTTTGCCTCATTTAGGGGGGAGTCAATGGCACACAGCATATTGTGGGAAAAAGAAAAAGAAATGGGAGTCCTTATCAAGCTGCATCTCCCCAGGGAACAAGGTAAGAAGAATGGAGAGGAGGGATTTAATACAGGAGAAAGGTAAAGCCCTACCTAGGTCAGCTGCCATATCTAACAGCTCTCTTCTGCATTTGAGTTGGAAGTTTTGACAACAAAAGAAGCTCTTTTGACATTACAGATCTTAATGGCTTCACTAGGTGCATTTAGTGTATGAGGACACTTGACAAGGGAACAGGTAATTCTCCCTCCCATCCTCACCCTGAAACTGCCACAACTAAAGCTGTCACTCCTAAGCAGTGAGAAAAAAAAACAAAAACAAAACCCCACGATTTTTTTAAAGGTTTCCTGGTATTCGATCTGAATGCAAACCCTTTTATTTTCTTTTTTTTTTCAGTTCATACAGTTCTAGTCTCAGTGGGAAATGAGATGACTGGGTGATCTTGCAGACTAACTTTAGGCACTACCATTTGTACAAAAAGCACTCTGGCAGTTTGCAAGGAAAAAAATATGAGAAACAGATACTGTGTAGGGAAATCTTACCCTATCTACTGTTTCAGCTCTCCAAGATCACTTTTTGGACATTTGATCACAAAATCCTCTAAATCATCTTCAATTTCATTTTCAGGATTTGTAATATTAAGTATTATTTCTTATTAAAAAAAAATCTAACACAGATCATCATCTCTACCACTTAAGCTAATAACCCACACCTCTGGCAGCTGCTGTCTCCTGTGAGAAGGGTCAGCTCTACCACCTCCAAAAGAGGTTTTCTGGTTTAACTTCGATCACTCAGTGCCATACAAGACAGCTCCACAGAAAACACAATTCTGTCAATTCAGATGAGCAATCACTAGAGAAAACACCACAAAACTACACTGAAAAATAACACTCACATTGGCTTGCTTGAGTGAGTACCACAAGAGCAAAGATGGAGAACGCAGTAGTGTACTGTCAGGCACTTGATCCAGCCCAGCCGTTGCACAGATAGAAACACAGAACCCTGACAACAATGGGTTTAAAGATGCCAGTTTCTGCCCTGACCTCAGACGACTCTCATTTGTCCTGCTGCCTGGATACCTGATTTCTTTGCTGCTTACTGAAAAGGCACAGCCTGTGTTTCGAGGGTTTTTCACGTGAAGAACTTGAAACTAGACTAGAGCAAAATTTCTCTTCTTCATTATCAACTGTTTTTCCCAATCAGTCATTTCACACTGCCTGAGTTTTCCTCTCTTAGCTGAAGAGATCAGAAGTCTGGCAGGACTTTTAGAATTTTACCCATTTCAGTTCAGACAGTGGGTATCGACTCACCAGCGCTTCATTGCTCTGCGTTGCAGGAGTCATGGTTTTGATCACAGCTGATGAGAACCTGCTTGGTTCTCTCACTAAGGATTTCCCTCAGACCTATGCACTCTGTGACTCAGTTTATTGGCTTCACATCAGAGTTCTTCTGGTGTAACCCTAATTGGGAAGGTTCACAAGCTTCCACTGACCTGGTGCAGCATCTCTACTATTCTTTTCTACATGTTGCATCTCTATAAACGCACAGCTTACTACTTGGTTTTGTTTGTTTGTTTTTTCCTTAAGGTTAGCCTATAAAAATATCTTTACTTTCTTATACTGTGCACACAAAACACAAACATAACTTCCATTACAGGTTTGGTCAAGATCTACTCACTTGAACAGTAATTAAAAAAAGCAGAAAATACTTTCACAAATATCAATGTTAAATTTCACCCAGGAATAATCATCTGAGACATCGTGATTCTGTTTTTAACAGCTTGTCTTTGTACTAAATTGCTCTCAAAGCCTTTCTCACTGGCAAAGCTGCTCTGATTTCAGTTTCATTAAAGCTCCAGTCCAGCCAACCCTTTTTGGATGTGGGAGGTGTCAGGACAGGGAAAAAAATAGGAGTGAAGTACTTCAGTGGCATATGTGACAACCACTTCAAAGCCATAAATCCTACCAAAGTACCTCAGAGAATAATGATCAGTCAAGACTTTAATCATCAGCAAAAGCTAGTTGAGAGAATAAGGAAGGTCCTATGGGTAATAGCTGTAAAATGAAAGTGTCCACTGAGCACATTTTTTTCATCACAGACAATTGAGCCGTTTCTCAACCTTGTTTATCTTTAGCTTTTCCTGTTAGACCAGAGGGAGGGTAAGGGATATTATACCCATCTTCCTCCAGTGCGGTAGAATGAAAAGTGCCAGAAATGCTTTGCAACAAACAATGCTGCTCTCAGAAGTGTGGTTAGGTGCCTTTTTGTGGTGAAGTCTTGCAGTCAGAGTTACAACACTTGGTCTCTTGAACTGGATGAAATCTTCTGGATGAAATCCAGGCATTGCTCATAGCCCAGATACACAGCACACCTTAGATATCGTAAAACACATTTCCTAGTCCTGAGACACACAGTCCCATTATTTCCATGATCCACAACAATCCCATTGTCCCCTAAGCCTTGATCTGACCCTTCATGATGTCTTTTGCCTTAAACGCTCCCCGTCCCAGAAGACTAGGGAGATGTGACAGGCATGTAAAGACCTATCATATGGACCAGCTTTGTCACAGCTTCTAAAAATCTTAACGCTCTTTACTTAACAGTGTGTGGACAAAAATGTTTATAAACTGAAGATTTACTTTTCACTGGGGACCATAATGACCATTTGATCAGATATAACTGAGCACTGTTTGGTTTCCCCTTTCTTTTTCCTTCAGGTTTTTGTATAATAAATAACCTTTATATTTTTTTCTCTAACTTGCACAAAAGTCAAACAGCTGGCATTGCAATATCTGCATCTTTAGCAAAATGATCAGAAGCACTAACACTACTATTTTTTTAATAAAGCAAGAGATTAAATTTTTTAACTTTGTTGACTATTAGTTTCCATTCGTAACTTGAATTTAACGCCTAGAAGACCCATTCAACACAACTCAATTCATTTAAGATCTATTGATTATAAACATAAAAGACCAGAAATGATCAACAGTCTGAAAGTATGTATTTACCCACATTTGGGGTGTTACATCTTAACAGGAACCAAAAAGGTCAGTATATAAATACAGCCTACAGTTATACTCTAGCTGCATTTCTGGGATGTCTTTAATCTCACTTATCTTAGAAACATAAATATACACAGCATGAAACATAATATCATGTCATTATATTTGTCTGAAATTGTTTCTCAAATTAAAAAAAAAAATCAATACACGATAAATTCTTGGCGGCTGAAGAAAAATCTCCTTTTTGTGTTAAGCCAAAAGTCAATATAAGGTTAAATTTCTCTTTTGACAGAAGAACTCAACCATGATGAGTGATTCAAACATTAATAAACATTCATAAGCATATACATTAAAATAGATACCTAACTAAGCATCCAGGTTAACATAAAATAGCCTAAGAATATCTGCAATTTTTCAGTCATCTTGGTTTACTCCTGGTGTATGAAGTTGTTGGTAAGTGATCAACAAAATCAGATTCCAAGTTCTCTTTCCACACTTCAGTGAGTTATGACACAGGAGGAGTTAATACTAAGCATCTTTAAGGAAAATCACCGTAGAAACTATCATCTATCAAATTGCACCAAAAAAAAATCAACAGAGAATCTGTTAGCATATCTTCCATTTCACCCCAAAATAATTAAAGAAAAATCTATTTGTCTTTTTTATTATTATTTTTTCCTTTAGGAACCATATTCTAATCTTGTAGGGTTTAGGTCACTTCCATCTATAAGGAAGGGAAAAGTTAAAGTTTTTCTAAATAGTGTAATTCTTAAAGACAAAAGAAGTCCACCTTTACTTTTTTTTTTTTTAGGGGGGTAGGGAAGGGGAAAAATAGATCTATGAATCAAAAAGTTGGAAAATGAAAGCAGACTAGTTGAACTTCAGCATTTGACTTTGATTTCTTTTGCCCCATTTATTTACTTTCTTCTAGTGTATATTTAATTAAACTATGGAATATAAGATCACACAGCTTTAAAAATATGAAACTGTGAAAACAGTGCACTTGGATGATTATAATCCTCCATCTTCTAAAAATACTGTTTGGAATAACAGGAAGTGTTCAATTATTGCTATAAACACAGATAAAAGTTACTTTTGGAGGAATTATGGGAGTCCATACCTTGTTCCCAATGTGGGAATAACCTTTTCAGCATCACCAAAGAATAAGACAGGAAGCAGAAAGAAAAATCACTAATACAGATGGCGCTTTTTAAACCAAAACTTTTAGTCCATCAGCAACTGGTCATTGTGGGAAGCTCCTCCTTCCCTCACCATCTAGTTAGTTGCTCATTCCTTTCCTGCAAAGCTTTCCATTCTTCAGGTGTGCCAAGAGAACAGTTTACAATCTATTAGGATGTAGAAAATCATGTAGTGGAAACCTCACCTGCATCAGGATACAAATGAGTAGCTGAAGGAGCAAGGGAGCTCCTCTGATAATTATGAAAGATAAAGCAGCTCTATTTGGTAGAAAACACAGTTCACAAGCCCTCTACCGTTTAACAGCTCCTTCAAAATTATCCACTGTGCAATCATCTCGCACAAAGACCCTTTTCTCCTTTTTGGAGCGGGAAAATCCAAGGAGAGACACATCTCCCAAGAATAGAGAAAAATCAGGACCTTTTTTTTATAGCCTCAATTTTATTATGTCTCAAAGACTTCCACATGCTGTCTTCCCCTGCACAGCAGACAACCCAGAGAAGATCATGCTTCTGCAGTTCAAAGAATGTTACGCCCTACACACCAGCAGCAAAAATGCAGACAAAGTCAGTTAGATTTAGGAAAGAATTTAGGAAGGGTTCCAGAAGTGTTTTTTCAGGTGTGATCATCTCAGGAAGAGAAACATTTCACAACCACACTGGTTTTGACAGGTGATAGAAATCTTCAGGGATCACTCCTTTCACTTCAGGGATCACCCCTCTCAGATCATGTAGCTAGACTTCAAACATATCTAGGTCACATCCAACACTCCATCCACCCGCCCATACACCTTCAGTTGGCCTGACAACTGTAAATATTTTACCACAGGGCTTTATATCCCACCCTATTTCTTCAGGATATTTAGAACATCAAATAACTATGTGGCAGAAAAAAAAATATCTTAACATAAACCTTTTCCCCTCACTCCAGTTGAAGTCTGGCTCTTTCAAGGCAGAATATTGGATCTTCTTGCTGTGTCCCTGCCAAATCAAGGATTTCATGATTTTAAAAGGTCTATTTCCTCCCCTCCATCGAAAGTTACTGATAAATCCCCACAAGCTACCAAATCTTCTCTTGGCAGCACTAATTTGCTGCTTGTTTCATTCCCTGTATGTTTATCTTTGACTTCAAAGATTTAATTCCTGGTTAGTGCTCAGCACCTAGAACTGCAGGTCCACCACAACACCCACTTGAACACATGTCCCATTAGAGAGCTCAGACTGGAGCAGTGCACTTGCAGAACATCACACTCGATTTTTTTGTGCCAGTCAGGGAAGCTGCATGTAACCCTGCCCCCATTGCAGAAACACAAAGCAAAAAGTTACCGAGTAAAATAGAGTCCAAATCCAAACTTTTTTTCTCTAGTAATTAGTCACAGAAAGGGCAAATTGAACCCTTTGAGTGTATTCTGCATTCTGAAGAAATCTGGGTATGATTTTCAGCCAACAATCCTTGTGGGTCTGTGAATTCATTGAGAGAGGGAACAGCACTCAGTGTGCTCCAGGAGAGAGAATTCAATGGAAGCATTCACGACACACGCCATTCCGTGATTCACGACAGATGGAGGATTTCCCCTGAATGAGGAAGTGACCTTCATATTATTCATGTTATTATTCATATATAAATTGCAGCAGAAAAATTCCTTCCAAAATGTGGATGTACAGATAACGGCTGTTCAAGGAACAGTATAAAACTGCTGTGCACTATTGACATCTCCAGCATGTTCCACCGTGCCTCAACTGAAGGGTACCCATTAAACCAAGCCAATGGATTTATTGATTTCTGCAGCACAAGGTACCTAACAAACACTCAAGATGGCAAAATGCACAACTCATTCCCTCTGGGGAAGAAAAAGTTACAGTAGTGTAAGAGAAAGCTCATCATTATGAGTGATTCCTTATTTCTTCTTTATTTTTAATTCTCTTGCTCACTTTATGTCCAAAAAAAGTATTAAATGTAAATGTTGTAGCAAATTGCAATAAAAAACAAGCTGCATAAAAAGAAATTTTATTAGAAGTCTTTTTTTTTTCCTGTGTTCCTTCATGAGTGGGGTGATATTTTAGATGAGTTTAGAAATCCATAAGTTGTGTGCAAAATAAAGAAATAAAATGTGACACCGTTGTAACCAGAGGGTCACATCACTGTCTTGTAGCAAGATGAGACTGAAATGCTTGTCTCCATCTACTGCTTAGTCCCATAGGCTGCTAATCAGAATCTCAAAGAGCAGTGATAACAGCCAGCACCCCACGTACAGCCTGGCTGTCACCTGATGGACATGGATGAGAGCCAGCAGAATGCCCCTTTCTGATGCCCCAGATTTCTCTTGCCTGCCAGGCAAAGCTGAGAGAAAACTCAGCATTATGACACTCACAGAATAGAGATGAGCTCAGAAAGAGACCATCAGTTTCTGCAACTGCTTAACACGAAACAACAGCACATCATTACACAAACCCACCATCCTAAACCAACTTCTGTCAGTAGGGCTATACACATAACTGAGTGTTAAAGAGAATCTGAACCTAAAAGGAAAAAGAAATTCAGCCTCACACTGAGGGCTTGCAAGAAACCCCTCCCTTAGGGTGCTATTTTCTCTCACCCAACATGTATTTTCAAGAGGCTCTCCTCAAGATGCACACGTTTGAATGAAAAAAAAAAAACATTTCCTCCCTCAAGGAAAAAAAAAAGAAAACATCTTAATACTCACTAGATTACATATGGTCTAGATTAAACTGGCCTTCCTTACTAAGGCAAGGGAAACAAAACTAAATAAGAATCTGTTAAAGAAAGAAAAGCTTTGATCAATGACAAATCACTTAGCAGCTATGAATACAGTGATTATTGCTGTCGGGGGTGTGGGAGAGAGGGGGGGTGTGGGAGAGAGGGAGGGTATTTCGTATCCTAGTTTGTGGGGTTTTTGTTTGTTGCTGGGCTGGGGGCATTTTTTGTTTAATTCTGCTACTGCTGCTCCAAGAGATGGCAGCCTAATATCATCTGCCTAGAACTGGATTGTAAGTTTACATTACACAGCATGTGTTCTATCATTATTGCACTGTATGGCAGGATAATGGTTTTACTACACAGTGCCAGAGGCAGGCGATGCTTCTGAAAATCACTTAGGAATCAGCACTACTGAAGATAATCTGATTATTTTATTTTTTTATTTTTTTTCTGTTATTACTTAGCAAGATACAAATTCAAAATCATTATTATTCAATAAGAGAAGCTACAACTCGCATGTTTCCCTACCGTGGTTCTCTAGCAGCATCCAGATCCAGGAACATTTGGTAATGGATCATTGCAACAAGCTGCCTTCTTCAAAAATACAGTCTAGCGGTGCCTTCGGAAAGCATTAAAGTTAAGGGAAATAAAAAATACAAGTCAAAGCTCATATACATTATCCACAGTTGGCTCACATATTGCACCTCGGGTCTCCAAGTGAAGTCATTTTCAGTTATGATGAGAAAACTGTGTGAAATAAATTCCAGCACAAAGACTAGAACAGAGAGAATGAAACCAGGATATGTGAAGGATGAAAAAAAGTACCTGAAGAAAGAAAAGGACTCCTTTGTTTTTCAGAAGGGAATTTGCCCTTACAGTGCCCAACACTTAGAACATCTGAGATGCTACTGAAAATTCTGATTGTATTAAATATCTGATTTCTCTGGAATAATAAAAAAAAGTATAGCACTGAGGAAGGAGGGAAATGTGGAATGTGCTCCTACAAAATTATTACTTTTAATCCATTCTCTAACCAAGAGCCATACTGAGCACTGCAGAACTGAATGATTAAACACCTCACCCCTTTCAAGTGTTGGTCACTCACAAGAGAACATCCTTTTTTTTTCCCCAGAAATATAAATCATAGAATCATTTTGATTGATCATTGAGTCCAACTGTTAACACAGCAATGGCAGGTCACCACTACACCACATCCCTCGGCACAACATCTACACAGCTTTTAAATCCCGTCAGAGACGGGGACTCCCCCACTGCCCTCGGCAGGACAGGCCAGGCCTTGGCAACCCTTGCAGGGAAGAAATTGTTCCTCATGTCCAACCTAATCCTCCCACGATGCAACATGAGGCCATTTCCTATTGTCCTGTCACTTGTTCCTTGGGAGAAGAGGCTGACCCCCACCTGGATCCAACCTTTCAGGGAGCAAAGTCTCCCCTCAGCCCCCTTTTCTCCAGGTTGAACAACCCCAGGTCCCACAGCCAGGATGCTGGTGGCCTTCTTGACAACCTGGGCAAATGGTGGCTGATCTTCAGCTGGCTGTTGACCAGCACTCCCCCAGGTCCTTTTCTCCTGGTTCCTTTCCAGCTACTGTTTCCCAAGCCTGGAGTGCTGCATTGGGGTTGTTGTGATCAAATGGCAGGACCCAACATTTGGCCTTAATTTAAGCAAGTCCAACAATAATTAGGTATTAATATGTTGAGAAATGTACACAGTAATACCAGAGATTCTAAATGAGAGGGAGAGTGAAGCACACTGAAAGCATCCATGTTTGGGCATGCTAATCCTGTAGCCCTACCCACACCCAGGCCTCTCATGAACCCTTCAGGAGACAAAAGATTTGGCCAAATTGACCATTGATCTTCTGGCCCAGAAGGGCATTTGCTATGATTCTCCCTTCTTGCTAGGCAATTGCAGAACAATCTCCCAGCCCCAGGATGGTGAGAAGAGGTAACTTTCAGGAAAAGTTGCCTGGTTTCTGTGATGCAATGCAACTTGTCTTGCCTGACCTGTCGGTGGCTTTGAGCTAATGAGGTACCTTCTGTAGGTACTGTACTTACCCATCAGAAACATGGGTGCTGAGAGAAGAGAGAAAGAAGAATTATTTCTTATTTAGCCTTCCTCAGGTGTGCTGTAAATTTTGTTTCAACTGCCCATCCACACATTCTGGTTGGAAGGCCAAGATCTGACCATTCCATACAGCTGGAAACCACTCAGTCACTGTGGAAGGTGATGACAATGACCTCTCTGCACTGGATCATCACAAAGTCTAGCATAAGATTTGTACCAAATTCCACTCAAATCTTCCGAAACACCACCAAAATAAGTTTGTGTCTTCCTAACATTCAACCACAGTATGAATTTTTAATACTTTATCTGATGGTACTTTTCATAAGTGCTTACTTTGCTGTCATTAAAGAAATCCACTTCATTTGAATAACTTACTTTCAGGAATACACAAAATAAAGATGACTGGCAAAATTACACTGTTCGTTGTTATATAGAGAGCATGCTTTGCTATTCCCTTTTCTGAAATCATTACTGTTAGCAAGTCTCATACAGCAGCTCTCATTTAATTTAGACTATCCAGCTTGATTCTAGACATCATGTGGCTTAAAGGGCACATACTGGAAATTACATGTAATTGATTATGGCTGACTGAAATCAAGTTAATGTTTTGACAAAACCAAAGATGTCATTGCTGTTCTGCACTGGGCTTTGCATTTTCGTGCCTCTAATATCAGAATAATAAAGAGCATTAATCATTCAGGAGAAAAAAAATGCCCTAAACTTCTGGAAGGGAAGCGATAGACAGAAATCTTGTGCTGAAGATGGAAACATTCAGGGTCTGTCGGCTCTGGAATTTAGATCCTTTCAAAACAAGCAAGTGCATTGGAAAGTGTAATGCATGTAATGCTACAAAGAATATGGTGTTTGCAAGGTGCAGGTGAATTACTGGGGATTAATACTGGTCTTCAAGGCAAGAGCTAACTGCATTAGGAATGTAACACAGAATGCAAAATGCAACACTTCTGCAACATCCCCTCCTTCATCTTTTGCTTGCTCTCCTGAGCTACCTGCCTTTTCCTTTTCATGTGCAGTAAAGCCAGAAGAAAACATACCAAAAGTGGCAGTATGGGGCTCAGTCCATTTGTCTTGTAAGAATGAATAAAAGAATCCCAGCATGGCAAGCGTTGGAAGGGGCCTCTGGAGACCATCTCATCCAACCCCCCTGCTCCAGCAGGGTCACCCAGAGCAGGGGGTACAGGATCACATTGTCCAGGCAGGTTTGGAATCTCTCCAGAGAAGGGGACTCCACAGCCTCTCTGGGCAGCCTGGGCCAGGCTCTGCCACCCTCACAGCAAAGTTTTTCCTCCTACTCGGATGGAATCTCCTAGGTTCCAGTTTGTACTCATTGCCCCTTGTCCTGCCACTGGGCAACACTGACAAAGAGTCTGGTCCCATCATCTGACCCCTACCCCTCAGATATTGATAAGCATTTAAAGGCTAAAGCTTATAAGGAGTGAAAGCTTATCTACCAGTTACAAAAAAACTCCAGCTTCAGCCAACCATCCAACATAAACCAACACAGTTATGCTGAAGCATGCCACTGAATTACTAACAATGGAGAACCCAGCGTATGTAGTTCATGACTTTGGGATTGTGAACGTTAACAAACAACTGGACACTTTCCCATAATTTATCAAATGAACACAAACAAGCTCCTCTTGTCTAAGAAAAGTGGGTGGGTAGCACAGGTATGGCATAATACTAAGCTTCTATAAAGACATAACACCTTTATGTTCCTATCTCCCTTTCTTTTAATTCTGCTAGTTCCAGGGCTTCCAGAATCAACAATTTCTGTTAACAGCTGATATGTTACCAACTGCATCAAAACTAGTCCTGCCATCAAATCAAACCCATGTTATTTCACCCTAATGTTGCGTTCCCACACTCCATGCTGTTGATCTGCTAGACTAGAAGCAGCCCAGAGCAAACCAGTTTTGCCCTGTTCATTTAACCCATTGTAGAACTGGGATGAAACTACTGCCATCTCACCAGTGACAAATGCAGTTTAGGAGATTTCAACTCAATTTCAGCCACTAGACATATTGTTTTATTACAGTTTAGTAACCTCATCATCAAGTATTCCTAGGAATGTAAATTAAAAAGTATTTCTGAAATGACCTGATAGTCAGAAAGTATAAAAAAAATGGGGGTATGTGAGGATGCATCCAAGCAGAGTGCTACTGAATGTGCCAACAGAGAAACAAATAATTTCTGGGATTTGGGCGTACTACCACTATTCAAATAAAACAAACAACAACAACAACAAGTATAGTAGAACTCTCTGCCAGCAGAGATGAGGAAATAATGCTGATTACAAACAAGCCTTCATTCCAATTCAGAAACATCAACCCTCTATTCACATTCCTGACATTTCTTTCCAGTTGGAAAGTTGCTGAATGAGATTATTCCTGAAAACATTTGCCAAAATTTTTTGAACTCGTTTAAAGTTTGTAAAGTGCTCTAAGATCTATGAGCAGAGAGATGCGATGAAGGTAAAGTACTGTCTCAGATCTGCAAAAAAGAACTTACCCATTCATCAGCTGAATGAGATTTCTCTCATTGATTTCAACAGGTCTAATTTGCCACAAGAGTAATACTTTGCTTAGAAGTCACATGCTGGAGTAAACGCTACTCCACTACATATCTACCGCTGTTTGAACTACAGTGTCAGCTGAGGAACGTCTCCTTTTGCACACAGAGTTGAAGATCTCCATTATTTTCATATGCAAGTCAAAGTTCATCTTCGAAGTATGAAGACTTCATCTAAGCTTAAGACTCCCTCTGTTATCTTAACAGCGATAATTGATTTTCTTACTTCATTTTACAGAAAGAATTCAGTAGGATGATTAATTCCCAAAGAATGCCCCTGCCAGAGTTAGAATTATTGGAAAATCACCTCAGACATGGCTTCTTTTTCTGAAATACAGTGCCATAATTTAGAGTTCAGTCAGCCTTTCAAAATGCACACAGAAGATGTGACATGGCCTAAATTGACAGCATCAAGGGCTAATAGACAGAGCTGCAGACCAAAAAAGAGCATGCAATTTATACTCTTAAACTTGCTGGACTCAATTCTCTGGAATTACAAATCTCAACTGCTATTAAATTGTTAAGTACTAAAGAAGCCATGTACTGGGACTGATCCTCTCACTCTTCATTTCGATTTGAACTTTGTGATATTTGAAGAGCACAGTCTGCTTATGAATGAAGGAGGGATTTTATTTCATTTTTTTCTTTCCTCATTTCTCAGGGGGCAAGGAGCCTTTCAGAAAGCTGCGTTTGTACCACCTGGCAAGAATCCTCACAGAGAGATCTGTAGTTTTACCCTGAATTTCTGCCTCATACGTGGCCTTCTCTGACCTCCTATTTCAAACCTTCCGCTTTTGCTGTTCAGCCTTCATTATTAAACTCTCGTTATGCCCTGTCCCTTCCCCCAAGACCTCCATCTGTGACTGCACATAAAATTTTCATTTCCTTCTCATATGCTTCCTAGTCATTCACCCTCCCATTTAACATTTTACAAAATCTACCTCTGTGTTGCCTTTAATACCATCTCATTTCTGGACCTGATTTGCTTACCTTTGCATTTCATAAAGGACTAAATATATTATTAACTGGTTTGGTGACTATGAAAACTGCTTTTCGAAACAGTTCTTCAACAATGAGGCAAAAAAATTGCCAAATACTATAAACAAGAAAAAGAAGAGAGGGACAGACTATAAACCAGAGCTGCAGTACTATAAGATTTAAAATTTGAGGAAACTTTAGAGAATTTTAAACCATTTGTACTAATTCGACATGAAATTTTGACAAAAGGAAAAGATACTCAGTGTCTTGTCAACACATTACTAGAAACAAAACAAACAAAAAAATCCCAACATCACACCACACACCAGTGCCATGTTGGGAGCCAAGAACCAGAAAACCTGGCAGAAAAGGATCCGAGTGGACACCAAGTTGAACACAAGCCAGCAACACACCCCTTCCACAGAAAAAGCCACTGGTATCCTGTGGCTGCATTAAGCAAAGCAATGCCAACAAGTCAGTGGAGGTGATCCTTCTCTGCTTGGCACTGGTGAGGCCACACCTGGACTACTGTGTCCAGTTCTGGACTCTCCCATTCAAGAGAAACATGGACAGATTGGAGAGACTTTGGTAAAGAGCCATAGAAATGCTGAGGGGACTGGAGCACCTCTGTGCTGAGGAAAGGCTGAGAGCCCTGGGGCTGTTTAGGGGGAGAAGACAGAGAGGATCTGATCAGTGATGATCAGTAATTAAGGGGTGAGGGACAAGAGGATGGGACCAGATTCTTGTCAGTGGCGCACAGTAACAGGACAATGGGCACAAACTGGAACACAGGAGGTTCCATATGAAAATAAAGAAAAACTTCTTTGCTTGAGGGTGCCAGAGCCTGGCCCAGGCTGCCCAGAGAGGTTGTGGAGTCTCCTCCTCTGGAGAGATTTCAAACCTGCCTGGACAATGTGATCCTGGGCCCCCTGCTCTGGGTGATGGAGGAATTGGATGAGATGATCTTCACAGGTCCCTTCCAACTCCTACAACACTGGGTTTCTTTTCTATAGTATCTTGCGTAGTTCTCTCCCCCCCGCCCCAAGAAAGCCATATTCATTTACGTGCATACTAATCATATAATTATGACCTCATTTATGCATCCATTTATCTACTTAATGATTTTTCACTCGGTATGTGTAGTAGCCATAAATCAAATGCTCACAGAAAATCCTCAAGTATAAATAAGACCTATCAGACTGACCAGAAGTGTTCTTAGGGCAGTGCTGAACTAGGATGCAGGAGGTCACCTGTCCCCGAAGTACCCATTTCCCCATACCAACAGGAAAAGTAATCCATTCTTTTTAACATGGAAATTGCAGTGGGAACATAACTTAGCAGACTCCTTTGAACATGCATTTCAATGTCAAAAAACTGATATAGTGGTGTTAGACATTTTTGAAGCATCTCTGGCACTTGACACGAGGATACGGAATCTATTCGTAAGATTTTATTAAAGGTGTAACTACAGAAGTACAGAGAAGAACAAGGCATAGAGCCAAGAACTGAACTTCTGTCTCTGATCCAAAACTACAAATGTCCTTTCATTTTTCTAACTGCAACTATTTATTTGTTGTCAGGGGAACAGCATGATCTCACCTTTGAGAATAACACCCGGAATCAGGAGAAAAGGGAAGTTAATTCCTATTTAAAAAGGACCCATCTCACAACCACAGCCACTCTTTCCTGAAAACTTGAATGTCTGTTGTAAACAACCTCTACCTCTCTTCTAGGTCAGACATGAAAAGGAAAATTACCCAATAACCTCAGGAAAATGTGTTTATTAAGTGGTTTGGATTCAGTCTTTGTCAGCAGTGTTGAGCCTGAGGAGGGTATGTTGAGCTTGGCAACTATCAAGTGCAACAAATAACGAAGCAAAAATATAAAGTTTAACTACTAACCTACCATTCATTACATTTGTAACAGATACAACGATTACGAAGAGTGAAAGAGTATGTGTGTGAGTACTATCCCTCTACAAATGCACGTGAACAAAAAGGAAAAGCAGTCTTCTCTGTTACCTCTTGAGGGCTATCAAGGGAACACAAACTGTAAATATCCAATTGTAACAGATGCCAGGTCTCATGAATATACAGGGTTTCGTCCCTGAACAGTTATTTTCAACAGCCCAGAGGGAGTGTACACTTTTCAATAAATATCCACATGCTCCAAAACCAAGCACATTTCTTATTTGTAAGAGGACCACTACATTAGAAAGATTACTACAAGAAAATACTCAAGGGAGAAGTCAAGCTTTCTTTTGTAATTAAACTTTATTCGAGATCAAAACAAAAGGCTTCCTAAAAGACAGACTTCTAAAGGTCTCTAAATAGTTTTCTCTCCTAATAGTCATGATGCAAGATTTAGCAAACACTTCTAACATTTTACTATGCTGAAAAGCAGAGAACTAGCTTGGTTCTTCCTTTCCAGATAACAAGCTTTTTCTGTGTAAGCGGACAAACAAAATCAAAACCCACTCTCCATGTCAGCAACTGTGTGGGCTTATGCTCTCACATGAACTACCATACTTCCATCTTTCCTCCCCTCAGCTGCCCACAAGAAGTTCTTAAAGAAAAGGTCAAATTTATTCTTCAGGTATTGTCTATATGAGGCTGATAGCAAAAAAGCAGTGATACGAAACATCAGTTTCTCTTTACACAGCAGATTTCATGAACCTGTTCTCAGAAGACACTATTTTTAAGAATACTTTCTCCATAAACACATAATTACTTGTGAGCAACATGCAAATTCAGAAAATTCTCAGTTTTGACACTCCAAATTCTTTTTCCCAAATACATCACACCTCCCCTTAAGTTTGTTTTTGCAGGGATGGAAGGTGTTTCTAGAATTTCTCTTTTTTTCTTTTTTTTTTTCCCCCAGTATTGTCAACTCCCCCAAAAAAAGCAAAAAGCTTGAAAACTTGTTCCGAAGCAAGACTTAAAAATTCTTTTCATGACTGGAGCAACTTGCTGCACAAAGGAAAACTGACAGAGAAGGAACAATTGGATGAAATAGATTAAAAGAAAGGTCTGACCCAGTGTGAGAGATATTATCTTTTCCAAACTTAAGGAGAAAACACTGAAAAGTAGAAAAATTAATCTAAAGGAGAGGAAGCAAGCATGATCCAAGTGTCAGTACTTGAATTTGAGACAGATGTGAGACACAGAGTAAACTGCCAAAGAACTGCAGCAAGAAAGCACTCGCTCTGGTGACCATCTCACTCCTGCAGACCCCATCAGGGAATTACAAGCAGTATAACTGAGAAATGATTGGGTAGAGAATCATTTGTGAATCCTTCTGCATGTTATCACACCTAAATCAGAATGTGGAATTCAAATGCTTACAATTTCCTTCCATGTGGCGAATATTGACCATGAAAGAGTCTAGAAGAGTTCCTGCAGGAGCCAAAACCTAATTTACCACCATAAAAAGCTTTCAGTTACTGAAGTTAAAGAACATACTTTTCCTTGTAACTCACCAGTTACTCCCACATGGGAAACATGATTAGTGTAAGACCATTATAATACTGGTTTCCAGTACAACTTAAAGAAAGTGTAAGATTTTCTTTAGAAGCAAATTACCTCTCACAGGGAAATGAAGTTCTCTGTAACAAGGAACAGTGTGCAAACGAAGGGAGACTAGCAAGTACTTTGGGACTTGACTTGAAATCTCTTGCAGTTAAAATAAATGAACATACCTGTTAGGAGACAAAACTCTTCTGAGTCTGAAGAAACAACAGAGAATAGAAAATCAAAAAAGGAAGAACAAGGTGTTTAAAGACATATGGGAACGTTTCTTTTATTACTCCTCTGTCTCCTTCCAGCCACACACAGAAAGAACTCATCATTTCAGCAGAAGAAACTAAAGCAAAACAAAATTTTCCCACACGGGTTGCAGAAGTGCTCAGAAAATTGGGCAGTTTCAGTGCACCCTCCTAATTGCTCCTCCAGCTGCAAAACGGAGTGGCAAAAGTAAAGAAGCTGGCCCAAAAGCAATGCAAACTGGTGTTGTGAGAGAGGAATAGAGATATAGATATGCATCCTGACATCAAAGCTCAAAACCCAATCTCAGTTACAAATGTTTCATCTTAAACTTGCATTATTTTCCCCCCAAACAAAAAAAAAATATCCAGTTAAAGTGGGTGAGTTTGATCTACTGAAAAGCATGGCAGACCTTTGACTTAATTAGTACCGATTAAAACCTCCCCTTTGGAATCACATCAGTTTTGTTACAGATTCTAAACCTCCTGAACACAGCAAACGGCTTCACATTTTAAACCAGGATTAAAATTTAGGTATCTACAACCTCACAACTGTCCAATAAATTAACATACCAGTGCTACTTTGACTTCTGGGCCTTTTTTCTTCTCCCTGTAGCCTTAGATTATATTAGGCACCTGCACAACAGATGGCACTGCCTTGGGCCACTGCCTTAAAACCTTAGTGCAGGGAGCTGGAGTCTTCTCCAGACACTTACATAATTAGCAAGGGAATCTCCAGCAAAAGCCAAGGAATCAATTGTGTAATTGCCTCAAAAAGTGCATTTTTAGTCTGTTTTCAGCCAGAGATGAAGAAAAAAATGTAGATTCACTGATCATTTTAGAAAAAGTTGAGATACTTTATCAGCAATGCATTTTCGTGCTATTTTTTTATGGCTAGAATAACTCCACAGACAAAAGGATTAGGAGCAAATGACACTGGACGAGCACAGGCAGGTCCAGGTCCCACAGGGGATAAGAAAACAATCCAACAGAGAAAAATTGAAATCTTATATTAGTCTCAATCAATTTTAATTAGTCATCCTTTAATACATCTCTATTGATTGGGGATTTCAGCTTATTCCTGTAATTTTTAATGATTCCAATTCACTTAGAAAGGAAACTGGGTATTTACATACATCATGCTTATCACCTTTCTTTTTCACAGTGATACCCACAGAACAGGCCTAGCCCTTTCCCCAGCCTCACTTCTCAAGGCAATTATATTTAAACAACAGCTCTATCCCGCCCAGCTATGATGCCACCTAGTGATTCTGGAGCACATGATGTCTAAAAGAGGAAAAAAAAAGCCAGATGAATATGTTGTGCTTCTCTACTTTTAACAGGGGAAAAGGCAGAAAAATTAAAAACTGCTCAAAGAGCAACATACATCAACAGAGATTTCCTCTTGTGGAGGATCTACCAGGAGATGTCTCAGTGAAATTTAATACAGCCAACATGTCCATTTTTGTTTGTGCCTCTTGTGAGGTTAAAAGATGACTTGCTCCATTACATCCTTTGAGAAGGTGTGTTGACAATGAACACCTTGTGGGAACACAGTTCTGTTCTGAACAGAATTTAACCACGCTATTAAAAAGCCAATATCTGTGATCCTGAGCTTCACAGCATAAAAAAAAACCACCTTTATCCTAAAACTATTCTATTTTTCATTGGAAAAGACCAACATTTTTTGCTTATTTTATTTTCTTTTTCCTTCCTATGTTTCTGCTTGCTTTGCTTACTGCTCTACATCACATGCAAACCAGGAAAAGAGGCCAGATGAAAAAACGGCGGCAGTGGGAAAAGGAGTAAACACACCAGCAAAGCACTCTACTTTTTTTAACTTCCTTTCTCATTACGAGAAAATCCATGGAAAATTGGAGCAAAACCCATTTCAGTTCATATGTTGTAGCTCAAACTACTACTCTGTGTGTTACTGTGGGCTGTAGGAGCAAGTGAAATCAGTTCAAACTGTGCTGAGGTACCAGATGGGAATTAAGCAAGGGTCAGAAAAGTTGTACTATGCTTTCCAATATTTTAATACTTAACATTCAAAAGATGTCTTTACCTTTTTCCTCAGAGCATTGCTTACAACTAGACACAGAATCACATTATTAACAACTGAAATAGCTGAAAGTGACACAGCTGTCCCAAAAGATGTCTATTAAAAAGAAACTTCAAATTGATGGGTGCATTCAGTATACATATTTTTTTAGAACCTCACATGATTCAGGACTTTATATAACAATGTGATAACACCCAGGCAAGGAGGAAGAAAAGCTGGAAGCAAACACAGACAGAAGTTTCCTTTAAATCTGATGTCAGATACAGACAGAAAAAAAAACAAAACCATAAGGCAAAACAGTACAGAAAAGGTACAGGTGTTCTCCTATGAACAGTGTTTTCTCACATAACCAGGCACTCTGAATTTCCCTAAACTGATCACCAGGCAGGTATTTCTTCATTACTTGTGCAAGTTATAACCTCTTTACTACGCAACTTTATCTACAGCCTAGACATACAGTAACCCGACACAGCCTTTGAAATAAAACATTCTACAGGAGGGTACCACCTACCTCACATATACAACCTATATTGAAGTGAAGGCTATCCAAATAAATTTGATATTAAAAACCAATCTGCTGAATGACTCAACAAGCTGGGGGAAGGTGACGAGTTGTCTGAGTCAGAGAGAATTCAACACTGTGCAGGCAGATTCTCTATTAACTAGAGCTGTGTGGAATTTAATGATCTGAATGAACCCTGTCTTCATGAAATGAACTCCAGCATCTTCCTGAAGTGAGAACATACATACATCTGTCCAAAGGTGATGGTGACACTGAACTGGAAGAAATGACAGGAAGACACTGTACCCCAAAAAAATGGGTTAGTTTTGTAAAAAATTAAGCATGGGAGGCTGGGCGTGTCCATCACATTACTGACATCGTTGGATTGGAGCAGGAAGAAAGGGAGAAAAGTGCTTGGTTTCACTGAAAAGATACAATTCAAGCTACATTTTAAATATAGTAATACTATATTATTTACAGATATCAAGCCAATGGCCTTAAGGGTTTGGGAAATCTGGTGGCCAAGTGCCACAATTATCTTTGTGCTAATTGAGAAGACATTAAAAACAAACACTTATTTGTAAAATTAACAAAGTCCAAACAGCCATACACATTTTTTTTTTTCTCCCCCTAAAACAAAGAATCTTTCTTTGAGGTCACAATAAAAATTAGTTGATGGTTTTAATGATTTAAACACAATTGTATTACTTAAAAATTTGAGTGCTAAACCTGAAGTAGATGTCAAAGTCATGATTTGTTGATGGTAGTATCTATACAACTGATGGAGCTTCCTTGTCAAATCTTCATGATAAACTGCACCTCTTGCCCAAAACTCCATTTCCAGTATAGCAGTTCCTCCTCACACCAGCACAGCAAGGATCTACAATCTGAAATAGAAAGCTGAAGGAGCAGGGCAAGAAGGCCCCTTGCCAGCAAGAAAAATTTCTTCAGTGAAGATGCTGCATTGAGTCTCAAAAAGTTTACTTCACCTGTATGCCACAGATTTATATATTTTTCCCCAGCTTCTTCAACTGTTGCTCTGTGTCTGTTCCTGCCCAGAAAAGGAGAAAAAATACTACTTCTTGACTTCAAACCCAGTTATCTCTAGCCCCACAAGTAACCCACTTCTTGGAAAGAGAACAGGATTCTTCAGTACAGTTGTAACCTTCTCTAGCTGCTCAATACATCAGAGAAATGAGACTTCATTTAGCATAATGTCACCTAGTACCATCCAAAGCAATCCTTCAGTTCTCACAAGGAGGAAAAGAAAATAGAGAATTAAAACCTAACAATATTCAGACTTAATTGCACAGCAATTGCCACAATGACTGACAGTAAGCAACCATAATCAAGGCTGCATCAGCTGGAACATGCAAAGCTCCCAGCATTTCTCCAGATTCCCTAGCGGGCTAATTTTGGCTCTGTTAACTTCAATCACAGTCTGAGTTTGTTACTACTTGACATTTGCCTAAAATGCCAGCAATGTTTGACATGAAACCTCTGTATCACCTCTGAGAAAGTAAACATCTCATTTGACCTGTGTACAACAAAGGATGCAAGGACAGGGGGGAGAAAAAAAACTCAAACAAAAAACCACCAGCACAAAAGCAGTTATGCTAAAATAAGTTCCTGAGGATTACTTAGGTTATCATCATGTCCTTTAACTTAACATTTCAATGGAAAATTAATTAAAAAAATCAATAGAGGTCAAGAGACAGATAAAAAATATGATTAAGGATATGGAAAGACTCTTAAATGAACAAGTAATTGAAGTGTGGATGAAGAAGAGATTGTTGCTTCTAAACGGAAGATAAATCACAGGTAGTTGCACTACATCCTTCCTCCTCCCCCCAAAGAAATCACCCATGTGCTGGTTCCAGGTTGACTAGAAAGTCCTTTGATTAGGGCAGACACTACCCTGACCAGTCCCTGCCCCCCTGACCAGAGGTGTGCCAACAGTGGCAATTTTGGGAAATAAATCAGCAGAGGAAGGGCACAGGGAAGCATGTAAATGGGTGCTGCTCCTGCTCTCTCTGGAAGGAGCAATATGCATGCATACACACACAGAGTACAGGTTCATCAGATGATATTTTCATTAAGTGCATGTCCTGGCTGGAGAGAGAACAGAACTAATTCTGCTCAGTGATTTGACTTTTCAGCTCAGTCTCTTC